>JAULKM010000013.1:12051156-12064734 GCA_032355605.1 Rubia tinctorum
ATACATAATACCTGAAATATACGAAAAATACAAATTAATCTTACCTAAATAATCTTCACTTTTAACATTTATTCAAAATTGTAGGCTATTAACATTAATAAAAAAATAAATTCAATCACTGAGGATGCATAACAAAGTGTGTCCTCCCTTCTTTTTAGTTTTGAAAAATAAAACCAATTGAGGACGCATTTTGTAAATGCGGCCTCTGCCATATTTCTTCAGTACATAAATGAGGTTGCATGAAACCCACAATGCGTCCTCTACCATTTTTCTTTTTCCCTCACGCAAAAAACAATCTCTCCCGAAAATTATACAACACAAATTCATCATCCCATCCCACTTATTTCCAACAATAAAACAAAAACCTATCCAACCTCCAAATCCATATCATCGCCCCCTTCCAAGCAAGCTCTCCTGATTTTGATAAGGGAGAGAATCAGTGGCCGGTACTTTCCGGGCGCAGATTCGGACAAAGGATCTAAATGTAGACTTCCTGTAAAAATGACCCTATAAATGTTTTTCAACATTGTTCTTGTTCTTGCTAAAAAAAACAGCAGAAATGGAGACTAATTCTCATCCTCTAAATCTCTGCCATGTCCAAAAATCTCTCTTAATCTTCAACCGTTTCCACACTTTTCTCCATTGCTTTGCTGTACTTGCCCTAATATACTACAGAGCTACTTCTTTGTGCAAAACGCAGCATAATATGCTACTTCCGAACACTTTAGTCTTTTCTTCGGAGCTCATACTTATTTTCCTGTGGTTCCTCGGCCAGGCGTTCCGGTGGAGGCCGGTTAAGCGGACGGTTTTCCCCGAGAGGCTGTCGGAGGACGATGAACTCCCGGCCATCGACGTGTTTGTATGCACCGCTGATCCGAGGAAAGAGCCGAGCTTGGAAGTGATGAACACTGTGATTTCAGCAATGGCCCTGGATTACCCGCCCGAAAAGCTTCATGTGTACTCCACCGTCACCAGAAATGCCATGTGGAGGCCCGGCGGTTCGCACGGCTGTGGCTTCCGTTTTATAGGAAGTATGGGATCAGGACTAGGTGCCCGGAAGCGTATTTTTCCAGGCGGGATGAGTTCAATTCAGACAGCGATAAAATGAAGGTTCACAAACTTTCTATTTTTCTAATGTCCTGAATTGAACTGAACTAAAATAAGTATAGTGAAAATCAATAATAGTAGGACTGGTTAAGCTAAATTTCGTCGAAATGAACCGATCTGAAGTAAAGTGCAGTTAAGTTATAAAGAACAGGGCCTAAGTCGGAACAACTTTTGCAGGAGGAGTATGAAGTTTTCAAGGAGCGTGTGGAATGGATTCGAAGAAATACAAGCATGGCTACGAGTAAAGCTCATCCTGCAACTATTGAGGTACCTTCGCATTTGTATGGTTCTTGTGAGACATTCTATTTTATCTAAACACGCGAAAATGTTGTTCGGAAAAATGAAAATTTTATTGTAGGTGATAACCGGGGGAGATGATGATCCGGTAGATGCAGAGGAAACCATGCCATTAACAGTATATGTATCCAGGGAAAAAAGGACATCTCAATTTCATCATTTTAAGGCTGGAGCTCTAAACGTTCTTGTAAAGTCCTAATTTCTAACATAGTAATATCAAACATTCAGCTTAAATGGTACTATTTTATACTTGAATTTTTGTGACAACAGCTTAGAGTTTCAAGCATGCTCAGCAATTCTCCATACATTCTAGTGTTGGATTGTGACATGTACTGCAATGACTCAGTTCCGCATGACAAGCCATGTGTTTCATCTTGATCCTAGGAGAGATCCTAGGCTTGCTTGGGTTCAGTTTCCACAGAATTTCCACAATGTCTGTGACAATGATATATATGACAGTCAGATCAGAAACATATTCGGGGTACAATGACTTCAAATCTCTGAAATTATGTCATCATTTACTGCTTCTTTCAGAATTTTTAGGAACTGATAGAATCTAAAATCCACGACTGATGTTCTTTTAGATGTGTTGGCCGGGAAAGGATGGTCTTGGAGGTCCAACAGTGTCTGGTACTGGAGTTTTCATCACTAGGGAATTTCTTTTTGGAAGTGATACAACTGGTAAAGGTAGGTTAAGTTTTTTGGCTAAGTTCTATTGGTAAGAACTAAGAAGTTTTGAACTTGCAACCACCTTGTTTATTATGACAAAGATCATCTTGTGCTAAGTTGATTCTTGTTGGATTATACTTTTTACATGTGTATGGTGAGTTATTGGTAGGGTTTACCGATTGACAAAATAAAACAGGTCTTGTTTTTACCGATTGACAATATGTCTATTGGTGATCGGACATGATACAATTCTGTTTCATCATATGCAGATGTCAATGTTGGCGAGCTTCGAAAAACATTTGGTCCATCACTAGAGTTCATCAAAACGATTGAACAGAACAACGCGATTGATCATGCTCAAAATGTAGAGAAAATGACCACTTCATCATTCCAAGATATCAAACTTTTGGCTTCCTTTGCATTTGAAAACAATACACAATGGGGAAAAGAAGCAAGTTTTCGAGATTGTAGACCCATTAACTTAGTTCACGACCAATGTGGGACTCTGACGCAGGTAATGATATGGTTTTGCAGGTTGGATTCAGATACTTCTCAGTGGTGGAAGATTACTTCACAGGATTCTCATTACATTGTAAGGGCTACATTTCGGTTTTCCACGACCCGCCAAATCCAGCATTTTTAGGGTCAGGAGCCACAAATCTGAGTGAATTGTTGGTCAAAATACAAGATGGGTAACTGGTTTGGTTGAAGTCGGTGTATCGAAGTACTCTCCTCTAATTTATGGTCCCCCAAGAATGTCACTTCTTCTGAGTATGTGTTACGCCGAACTTGCATCTTTCTCCTTCTCTTGCATCTCTCTTTGGATCTTGGCGGTTGTTCCTCAGCTCGCGTTGATCCGAGGCATCTCCCTATATCCAGAGGTATGTAGCTCCTGTTCTCAGTATAGTTTATCAACACTTGTGTCCAATTCAATTCAGTTCAGCAAAAATTTGATTTCATGAAATATAGATAAATTTGTTTATGTATTTTTCTTATAGAGATTCAAGCAAATACTTGTGACCAATTTTAGAGTGTATATCATGATCAAAGTGGCTAAATGAAAGTTGTTCTTCTATTTATTGACAAATCTACAGTTGTTCATGCTAGTATCTTTTTGATTTGCAGATATCAAGTTCATTTTGCATGGTATTTGTGTTCATATTCATTTCATCAAATCTCAAACACATACAAGAGATCTAATCATCAGAAATTACAATCAAATCATGGTTGTACGAGGTGAGAATGTGGATGATGAAGTCAGTAACATGTAACACATTCGGAACATTACACGCTTTCATGGAGAAAATTGGGATGAAAGAAGCCAGCTTCTTGCCAACAAATAAGGTAGCCGGTGAAGGACAACTCGAGCGATACCAATCAGGGATCTATGATTTTCAAGTGACAACAATGTTCATTGCTCCCATTTGCACTCTGATCATTCTCAACTTTTCCTCCCTTGTTCTTGGAGGGGTTCAGATTTTTCGCGGCCGGAATTTTGGTGAGATGGCCATTCAAGCGTTTATTCCATTGCTTGTAGTTGTTGTGCAGTACCCAGTGATTGAAGGGATGTTCTTTAGGAAGGACAGTGGTCGAGTTCCACATTCAGCTGTTGTTCTGTCTTCTGCCATGGCTTTGGTTATTTTGTCCCTAGGAGTTTTATAAACTATGTGTAAGGGCAGTGACCACTAGATGTTTCAAATTAGAATTTGTAGTTTGCTTTTTTTTTTTTTCCCTTTCATCATTCAAAAAACTTGTTTGATTTCTTTGTAATGACACTGATAAGATGTTTTGCATATGTTACATTATGGAAATGGGGTGGCACGGGTCCAAATTATGATACATCCATAATGAGGCGGGTATATATTATAATACCTTCATATTCATGTCCAGTTAAAATTTTCATATTCATACCAGCCTCATTACCCATGGCGGGTACAACTTTAAAATTCATCCCGCCCCATCGGGTATTATATAAAATCTATACCCGTCCTATCACTCACTTGTGTCTTCCTACCCACTTCACACTCATTGTACTTAATAGTCAACGGAGATTTGATCAGAATATAAGGAAATGACAGTTTTACTCATGGATCAAAAAGGGTAATATGAGAATTCAGCTTTTGGACGCAAGGGCATTTTCCTCATTTCAGGTTTGGTCAACATCCAAATTGATGAGTCAACACCGGAATAATGACAAACGTTATAACAACATATTTTATTATAAAGTTATAATTATTTTGACACTTTATCGTTTTGGAGGATTATTTTTTCCATAAGAAAGATGGAGTTTTTTTATGGTTGTGAGTGTCGATTTGTTTATGGCGGTGCTGATTTCATTGAAGGAATTTGGTGAAGAATTTGGTGGTGCTGATTTGATTGAAGAAATTTCTTTCTTTTCATGATAATTAGCTGAAAACGCAAAGTAGCAATTGTTTCAATAGTGGAGAAAGGGCGATTAAAAGCATGTAATCAAATGCGATTTTTAAGTAAGCGTCTTTAATTAGGACTCGAATTAGGTTTCAAATTCGAATTTCCACTCAAGTCATGCCTTATATTTTAAACGCGGTTTTAAATCGATTAAAAGCAATTTCAGCTTTAATGAAAATCAATTAAAAACGATTCTATTGTAAAACAAAATTTAATGGACTTTTTTTTGCCCACTATATTAACCCATTAACTGAGGGTTTTCACACTTAGTTATTTTTCTTTCTCTCCTTCTCAAACACGCGAGCCTTTGAAGTTGCTTTCTTTAGTGGCATAAAAACACCCAAAATAAGTTTCTTTCGTAGTGGCGGCACCGCCGATCGATCCCCATCTTCACCTTCGCTGATCTTCTCTAGTGGCACTGCTGTAAAATATGAACGTGTGTTTTCATTAATGATACTAGGGTACAATATATATATATATATATATATATACATAATCACAAATGGAAAATGATTCTATCTAAGGTACAATAATATCAAAAAATATCTCTTCATTCCTCCTCTAGTTGGAGCATGAGGATCCTAAATGGCCAACTTGCCAAGTAAACTTTGAAATGACTGTCGTCCAAACGCCTTAGCAAACAAGTCTGCTGGTTGACTGGAAGTACCAATGTGATAACTAACCACGTCACCAGACTGAATCAAATCACAAACAAAATGACAGTCAATCTCGATGTGCTTAGTCCTCTCATGGAACACCAGATTGGCTGCAATATGAAGTTTTGTTTGACTATCACAATACAAACGCATCAGAGTAAAATAAGCGACACCAAATGAGCGAAGAAAAGACTTGACCCACGGTAACTCACAACAAACAACAACTATGGCTTGATATTCTTCCTCAGCTAAAGAACGAGAAACAATCGGTTGCTTCTTCGTCTTCCAAGAAATCGGAGATTTATCGACCATCACAAAATAACTAGTCAAAGAACGATGAGTAATCGAATAAGCTGCCCAATCTGAATCACAAAATGTTGTAAGTTGAAGAGAACTCTTAGTCGATAGAAATAAACCTTGACCAGGATGACTCTTTAAATAATGCAGAACTCGTAGAGCTACATGCCAATGCGCCAAACGTAGTTTCTCCTTGAACTAGGCCAAGGTATGAACTGAATAGCTAAACTCTGGACAAGTGATAGTGAGATAAATGAGTTTCCCAACCATTCTGCGATACTGCGCATAATTATCAAACAAAGGACCATCATCTCTAGCCAAATTGTGATGTTCAACGGAAAAATCTGTGGGTTTAGCTGGTAATAACCAAGTATCTGGAAAAAAATCTAAGGGATATTTCAGTTGACACATAAACATCTCTTCAGGTCGATGAGCTATCTTAATGCCTAAGACATACTTCAGGGCACCAAGATCCTTCACATGAAAACAAGACCACAATTACTTCTTGAACTTAGCCATCATCTCAGGAGAGGAACCAGCAATAATAAGATCATCAACATAAACCAATACATAGAGAAACACCATCCCTCAAGTAAGAAAACAAAGAGTAATCTGCATTACTCTGAACAAACCCAAAGAGGCGAAGATCAGTAGTAAGTTTAACAAACCAATTTCGTGGAGCATGTCGCAGATCGTAAAGATATTTGTGAAGCTAGCAAACCAACCCAGGTGCCAGAAGTGTATATCTAGGAGACGGATGCATGTACACCTCCTCCTCAAGATCACCATGCAAAAATGCATTGTGAACATCCATCTGATAAAGATCCTAACCATGAATATAAGCAACAACCATGAAAAGTTAAACTGAACTCATCTTGGTGACAGGAGAAAATGTCTCAGTTAATTCAATCCCCTTCATCTGACGATTACCAAGTACAACCAAATGAGCCTTGTATCACTCAATAGAACCACCAGACTTAAAACTTAGTCCGCTAAACCCACTTACAACCAATCGCCTTCTTGCCAAGAGGAAGAAGAGCAAGAAACCATGTATTATTCCGCTCGAGTACATTAATCTCGTCGGAAATAGCCACATGCAAATGATCATGGAAATAAGAATTAGTAAGAGTAATCGAATCACCGGCATCTGTAACTGCAGCTAAAAATCTAGAATGCAAAACCGAAAAATTATTACGAGAAACATAATCAGCAATAGTGTAACGAGTACCTAAGAACAGTGAATCAGATTATGCGAGATCAGTAGAGGGGGGATTTTATTGGGTGAGAAGCAGTGCAGATATAATATTTCAATTTAACCAGAGGCTGACAAAGACAAGTGCAGGAAGGACAAACTGGTCGACTGGACTTAGGCAGAGAGGACGTCAATTCAGAAGGTGGCTGTCAAACGGATGATGGAGCTAGCGGTGGTGAGGCGGATGCTGGCTGGCTGAGCTTGGCTGGAGGCAACTGCGGTTTGGTCAAAGATGGAGGCGGCCGTGGTTCGGTCAATGTTGGCGGTGGCCGACGTGACTCGACTGCGAGCGGCTAAAGCTTAGGATGAGCTAGCCGCTAACCGATTACGGACGACTGAGTTGGCATTTGAGCTGTCCATAACTTATCGGGACTGGGCAGCTCCATCGGGTCGGACAGCTCAGGGACAGAGTCATAAAAATGACAGGTGATTGAGATGGTAGTGGATCAGCAGGTGGCGTCTTCGCTGAAACAAGTGCAAAAGGGAAAAAATCTTCATAAAATATCACATCCTGGTTGTCAAACACAGTTCAAAACTCTAAGTCTTAAATACGCGTTTGTTGGGAATAGTAGATTCTTCGTCCCTTGCTTTGCAACAAAAGAATCAAAATAATGTGTTGGTCGTGAGTTTGATGAATACAATGAAGTTTGAGTTGCAACATTACAGAGACAATGGTTGGGATGAGTTATTGAATGAAGTCAACACATTTTGTGTTAACTACAACATCTCGTTAGTTAATATGGAAAATGAACGGAGAATCCGTGGTTGTAGGAAAATACTTACGGAAATGCAGACCAATGATAATTACTTTCGTGTTGATACTTTTCTTCAGGTATTATCCTTTTTCTATCTACATACTTCATTTCATTTCATTTTATTTGATTTGTTTTTTTGCAAGATGCTAACCTTTTATTATTCGAATACTAGGTTGTTGATAGGATGATTCATGAAATGAACAATCTGAAGCAAACACAGAGGTACTCACTTGTATGACTTGCCTTGATCCAATAGATTCATTTTCTAAGTTCAATATTGGTAAGTTAGTTCGTCTTGCTGAACTATATCCAAGTGACTTTTTGTAGAAGATCATTCCCGGCTTCATCAACAGCGTAGTACTTTCATTAACAATGTGCAATTTGATCATGAGTTTTTGGCTATTAAGGACGTTGGAAGTCTTGCTCAAACGATGGTCCTAACAACCAGGCATACAACTTTTCCACTGGTATATCGTCTTATTGAGTTAGCATTAGTTCTACCAGTTGCAAATGTTTCCGTTGAACGCGTTTTTTCAGCCATGAAGAGAATTAAGACTGATTTACACAACAGAATGAGATATGAATGGATGAATCATATTATGACAGTGCATATTGAGAAAGCGATTTTTGTTGGGCTCGATAATGAACCAATTTTGCAACGTT
Organism: Rubia tinctorum; assembly: GCA_032355605.1. Classification (NCBI taxonomy): domain Eukaryota; kingdom Viridiplantae; phylum Streptophyta; class Magnoliopsida; order Gentianales; family Rubiaceae; genus Rubia; species Rubia tinctorum. The sequence goes on from JAULKM010000013.1 coordinate 12,059,280, forward strand.
ATCAGTGTATGCAACATCGTATGACACAATTGTCTCCGGTTTTTAGTAGTTCTACTTCTAGCAATATTAGTATTAGAAAGTGGTTTCTTATCGAGTGATTTGTTGTACTTGTAAAAATCTTAATATTATGTATTCATCTTATTATATAATAATTGTTCGTTATAATTTTATTGTATTAAGTGTGCAAAAAATATTTACTCTCTTTTTCCCCTCTTGCCTAAGCTCCTGGTTCCGCCACTGCTATGGTTTTGAAAACTACCAAACCTAGGTTTTTGAGAATGGATAGTATTTTTCCCAAAACAATGTACTAGAGTGCTATAAGATGAGCCAGAATGTGTATCTGCCTCCCTTTATAGTAATTAGTCTGAGAACAAAATGTTGTGTCCTTGAGACACGTTTTGCTTGGTAACGTACCTGTACTGATTATCTCGAGCACCCCCATTTCATACCAACTTACGTTGCTGAAATATTCTTCTGCTTTGTAGATGTCCACTGTAGTAATACCTACCTGCTACCCCATGCAACCAATTTCTTAACTCCAGTGTGCTTGACTCCTAATAGCCTGTTGACCTCCTTCTTGTAGATTCAGCCGTCAAAATATGTTTTTGGTAGGTTGCGTGCTTAAATTAATCAACTAAACCATATATTTAGTTATTGGGCTTGGATGATTGATATTCTCGTGAGCTTTTCGTTGAGATTTTAGGATTACGGTTGCTAGAAAAAGAACTTTTTGGGGTGTTCAGCTTTTCCTTCGGCCAGAGGAAAAGTAAGGTTACAACAAAACTTAATTTAGGAAAAATGACTTTCTGAACCGCTAAAATATGAGAAGGTCAACTGAACCAACTTATAAAAGTTATATAATCCTGTATCTTTTGCTTAATTTAAACACTGTTATTTTCAATTTAAATAGTAGAGATACATAGGAATATAACCCTATATAATTCATTAAGTACACATATAACCATGAGATATAACCCTATATAATTCGATCCGGCTTTTGCCACAATCCATCTTCTCCTTCCTTTCATTTGTCCACGTATACCATGAACCTCTATTTCTATGTTCGCGAAAATTATTATCCCGCAGCATTTTGAGAACGATCACTGAAGGTTGGAATGGATTTCCCCCTTTTTTATCCTTACTGGAAATAACTTGATTAAAGTCACCTAAGAGGACAATGGGGTACTGAATAAGAGGCATATTTTCATTAATTTGCTCCCAAATAGATAATCTTTGAGATGCCTCTAGGTGGCCATACAAAAAACCTTGATACCAAACAAGGCCATCACTACTACTACACTTAGTTAAAATAAAGTTCTTACTACTGAAAACTATTTCTACATTAGTGATGCTTAACCAAATACAGAAATTCCACCAGCTTAGCCTTCTGCCAAAACTTGCCAACTTTCCATAAATCTCGATGATTATTGCCATTTGAGAATTTTATTCACACTTATCTTGGTTTCTAACAAGAAAAGTATTTCAGGATTATGGTGCTTCAGTAGTTTGTTCAACCAGTTTCTATAGTTCCATACTAGTGTCTTCATGTTTCTTGGGACGGCTGTTTTGGGACCGCCAAACCGGAACTCTGAGCACAGTTAATGCTTCCTTATGCCTTTATGTTGCACATCTTCTTGCAACTTCCTTTTCTATAATGACACTTCCTTATCCTTCCACTTTGATAACATGGCTGTGTTGATCGATCTAGTTTCCTCAAACTCTTCTGACCGCTTATGCCCTGCCTTCTGGATTGGCAACCTGTTAGCCTACCTACCCCTTATGCTTCATTTGTGCTTCATGTACTACACCCTTGCCCTTGTACCTTCTATTGATCTCTGACACTGTCTCATAAGCTGTCGATTGTACATCCCTGTTGTGATCCCCTTGTTCAGCCTTTGCTTGCGAAACTGAACCGTGAACCTGTCCCTCTACTTCTTCTTCTTGAGTACATTTTCTTGCTCCTGCGCTCAGCCATTTTTCTATCTCTTTCTCAACCGTGAACCATTTTGCTTCTTTTTCCTTCCTTTATTGCCCCACTCCTTCTTATTAATCTTCCTTACTGGTGACAGTTTCTTTTTTCCTTTCTTGTCTTCCAACTTCATGCTTCTTCCTGCCTCCTCCTTAGGTTGTTACTGAGTAGATGAGTCAAAAATAATCATCAACTCTCTCTCCTTGTCATGAGAGAATGCCACTCCAATGATTTTGTACCTCTATGGTATGGTGAGTCTAAACAATTACAGTCTCCTTTCTCATGTTGTGGACCAACTACAACAAAATCTAGCCAGGGGCCCCAGTTCGATGGACCAGTCAACATCCCCCAACTACCTTGTTACTAACTAACTTATACCAATTACTATCAGGTTTTAAGTCAAAATCAACCATACTAACTAGTAGAATATTTCCACCATCTCGCTGAATAAAGACAGAAGGGACATGGTCAATGATTACCTTTGGGCCCATCGGCGGAACTAGGGGGCAAGCCGGTGCGGCCGCCCCCAACCTCCGGTTACTAAGGGTAAATATACAACCCCGCCCCTCCTCAAATTTCTTTCTAGTTCCGCCACTGTTTGGGCCCATATCTGGAATAGGGATTGCAATCTCCATCAAGGAGTTCACATCCTGCTTTGAGTCCTCTCTAATTCCAGCATTTAGGGTATCTCTATCTATCTGTATAGTGTTCAATAGTTTGCTGCACCAGCATTTTTACAGACCACTCCTACCCCTTCTGGATCCAAGCTTCCCATTCCGTGCATAAATATGAGTTTTGCTCGGGTGAAGATATCCATTAGGCAGTTGTGGTGGATTTTCCTCTTGACCTTTCTCCTATTCCTACCCATCCTTTACCGGCGGTGGTTGCTCTAGAATATTAATATTCCCAGTGACTTGACCTCCAACATTAGGCTCTATAACAACATTCTGCTTCCTCTTTTTCCCTTCCTGTAGTATTGGTACTACATCATTTGTGACTACAACATAAGTAAACCCATCCGGCATTGTGTTTTCTTAGAGATCGTGGAAAAATTCCCCTTGCCACTCTAAGAAATCAGCTTGGAACGTGGTGTAATGCTTATGCGGTCTATGGCCTTGAGCCCTTGTGGATGCCAGGTACAATTCCTTGGTTGGATCATATATTATATTTATACCCCGTTCATAATTATGCTGCTGAATTTTAGACTCCGAAAAGCTAACCAAGTCCACATTGTTCTCAATCAGACATCGTGACAGAGGATTCCCAATTTGCCCACATCTCTGGCAAAATTTATGTACTCTTTCATAGCTTCATTCCACCCAATATCTATGGCTATCCGGTAGATTGATGAAAAACCTAGGAATTAGTGGCCATCCAATGTGCACAATCACCCGAGCTCTAAGATAGTGCACGTTTCTGGTGGGGAACTGATGCAGCACCACACTAACCACCTCCCTAACATGAGTAGTCATCTTATGGGCCACCTCCGAATTGTGGCAGACCAATGCCAGTCCATGAATTTTGATAGTGATCACAATCTTCTGCACAATGACTCTGTTGAGCAGGGTTCCCATATTTTAACTGCAAAGAGACACCGACACCAACATCGAAAATGGCATATGGTGTGTTCTGCAACATGGTCCTGCAAGTTATAAATCAGGTAGCATAATCACATAAAAAGTTTCTGAATATGTATTGGACCCTAGATTGAAATCCCCAATGGACTTGCAGGTATTGATCTATTCTCCATCGACTATAATCCCTATCGTCCAACCAGTATCTTAACACACAGTTTTCCTCATACTGTAAAGCATCCACGATATCTTCTTGAAAAATGTGAACTTCGCCTTCAATTCTCTGATTCCTGTAAATATCCTGGAAAAAAACATTCTGAGTTCCCAGCTCCCTGTTTTCCTCCGAGAATTCTGAGCCTTGAACTATGAATGGCGTTGACGAGTCAGCATATGATATTCTCCCATTCATACTCACCCAGCCAATATCCCGTAACTACAGTACTCTGGTTCAGTGGAGGAACCAGGGGGCGAGGGGGTGCTGGCGCCTCCCCCAGGATCCGGTGGCCCGGATTTTAGGTCCAGGGGCCACCGGAATCCCTGATTTCCCGCCCCCTTAAAAAACTGCAGATCCCGGCAATGAAGCGCCGGAGAAGACGAAATCTTCTATTTCACGTTTTAATTTTTCCCCTAATTAATCAAAATGACGTCGTTTTGCCCTTAGCGGAACAACGTCGTTTTGATAGTCTTATGCTAAAAAAATGAGGTTTTGATTTGGGCTAAAACCAAATCGGCCCGACCCAAATCAAACCCTAAATCATTAGTCATCTTCAGCCTACGCCACCGCACACAGCGCACACTGCATCCATTTCCAGCGACTCATTCGCCGGACCGCCGCGCCGCGTCAGCTACTCATCCGGTCCGGTACTGTGCTGCTGCCATTGCTTTCAGTCTTTCACCTTCTAGTTCTCGAATTCTGGTTCTTTGTTAGTTGTTTCAACTTTCAACTTACAGCTCTGCAACTCTGTTATTATGTTTTAAACTTTTAAAGCATGAATCATGAATTGATTATTAGTTTATTTTAGTATGAAAGAGAAAAATGTAATTGAATTGTATTGTATGTTCTTGAATCTTAATATTTTGCTCATTTCAATTTGATAAAATATAACATAATTTTGGTATACTTAATTCAATATTCTGCTCATTAAGTTAATTGAATGGATTGAAATAGCATACGTGTGAATTGTGATTGTGTATTTGTGTGAATAACAAGTTTGTATTGGGGGGAAATTTGAATCTGTGTGTGAATTGTTATACTATGACATTGAGTATTTAAAATCAATTTTTTCTAGTCAATTGTAACTTGTGTTGAATTTGTCATAGTACGGTAGTAGAGGGAATATTTTGTTTGAGTAGAATATGTAGCCAATTAATGTGTAATGTGTGAGTTAATAATAGTAATAATTTAATTTGACGTATTTTTCTTATTTGATGTTAAATAGGTTATGGATAAATTCTTAATTCGAGGTAGTGGATCGTCTATTTTTAAGAGACCGGGTGAACCAAGTGAAGAAAGGATTAATGAAGAGGGTAGTAGTAAAAAACATTCTCGTGTTGAGTTCAATTCGGTTGATGTTATAAATGATCCCGCAAAACGTACAACTATTAAGGATTATGATGTTTTTATTAGAGATCAAGTGCTGAGAGAATATGTGTTAAGAGGTCCTTGCCAACCTAAGGGTCATTATTTTCCAAAGTCACTAAAAGGAAATGACTATAGATGTTTTCAAGAATCTTGGTTTGAAAAATTTGATTGGTTGGAGTATAGCGCATCAACGGATGCAACATTTTGCTTTTGTTGCTATATCTTTAGGAATTTGCATAAAGGAAGTCGAGATCGAGATGATGCATTTACTGTGACTGGGGTTAACAATTGGAAGAAAGCTCTTAACATCTTTCAGAAATATGTTGGCGT
>JAULKM010000013.1:12083386-12093879 GCA_032355605.1 Rubia tinctorum
CTTATGTTGGGCCTGGAAGGAGGAGTTCACGAGGTAAAAGGTCACAAGCTACAATTCTTCACCATTTTCGAGTGGATGTTTTTATGAGTGTACTTGATTTACTCTTGTCAGAACTTGAGAATCGATTCCCAGAGGTAACAAAGAGAATACTTATATGTATGTCTTGTTTTCATCCTGCTAATCGGTTTTCTTCCTTTGACAAAAGTAAATTAGTTGAACTTGCTCAATTCTATCCTAGTGAATTTCCAAGTACGGAGTTGGCACAACTTGAGTATTCACTTGAAAATTTCGTGACAAGTCTTAGAGATGATGAGAGATTTTGGAATTTGAAGACGCTTAGTGAGCTTTCCATTAAGCTTGTTGAGACACGGAAGCATGAAACCTTTTCGAATGTGTACTTGCTTTTGAAGTTGGTGTTGCTTCTTCCTGTGGCGACTGCAACGGTCGAAAGAGCATTTTCTGCCATGTCGATTGTAAAAAATAGATTGCAGAATAGTATGGGAGATAAAATTTTGAAAGATTGTTTAGTTACTTATCTTGGGAAGGATTTGTTCTTGAATGTTGCTATGGATGATCTTGTAGATAAATTTTAAAATATGAAAACTCGGCGTGATCAAATTTAATGAATTAGTGGTATGTCTTTATTATGACATTATTTCTCATTGTTATATTATTTAATAATTTCAATATTAAATGTTGACCCGCCATTTTTTAATTCCTGCCTCCGCCCCTGGTCGAAACTCTCACAGATTCTTTTAAATGGAATTTTTTTTCCAACCTTCATAACATGGATCCTGATTCCATTCCAATAATAGGAACATTGACAGAATGTATTTTCCCGTAACCAAGTCTGTATTCATGACTGAAATAAATAGAGAGTAGAATGAAATAAACTAGTGCTAGTAGAACTCTTGCCTAGTCAGCATGTCTATCGAGAATCAATCAAATCTAATCAGAGACGTAATTTACTCTAACACCCCCCTCAAGCAAAGCGTCGGATGCTCATCGACGCAAAGCTTGGATCTGAAGAACTTGAACAAAGGACGAGAGAGACCTTTAGTGAAAATGTCGGCAATCTAAAGAGCAGTGGAGACATGGGCGACACGCAGCTTCCCATAAGCAACCAATTCTCGGACAAAATGGTTATCGATGTCTATGTGCTTTGTTCTCTTGTAGCAACAAGATTATGTGCCAAGAAAATAGCACTACTGTTGTCATATAAAAGCAGTGGAGAGCCAAAAAGTGGAACACGAATGTCACGAAGAATATGAGCCAACCAGATGACCTCAGCAGTAGTGTTGACGAGATATCGATACTCAGACTCAGTGCTAGAGCGGGAGACCATGGGCACCAAGGAACACAACATAGTCATATATAGATCAATGAGTCTCTAAACATCGAGCCCAGTCAGCATCATAGTAACCCAAAACCTACAGAGTACTAGATGAGCGAAAAGTGAGACCAAAATGAAGAGTTCCTCAAACATAACAAAGAATCCGAGTAGCAACCGCAAAATGGTCATCACGCGGATCCTGCAGAAACTGGCTAAAGGTGTTAACTGCAAAGGCCATATCAGGGCGAGTGATGGTCAGGTACTGGAGGGCGCCCACCAAATAACGGTACAAAGTCGGATCCCAAAAGGGTGAACTAGAAGAGTTGTGCAACTGGGAGCCAGGAATGAAAGGAGTAGTCACCGGAGCAGAATCAGACATTTCAGCACAAGTGAGAATATTTTTGGCATACTTCGCCTGGCCCAAAAACAAACCTGACAAGGTGGAGGATACCTCCAAGATGAGAAAATAATGAAGGGCCCCTAGATCCTTGATAGCAAACTCCTGACGCGTCCGATTAATAAACTGCCGAATAAGTACGGAGTCATTTCTGGTAAGGATGATAACATCAACATAAACCAGAAGATACAACAAAGAGGATTCACGAGCAAGGACAAATAGATAAGTATCTGCAACACTGCACTGAAAACCAAGTTGAGATAAATAGGTGCTGAATCTCTGAAACCAGACCCGAGGTGCCTTCTTGAGACCATAAATGGCCTTTCGCAGACGACAAACGTAATCCGAATGTAGAGAGTCCTTGTAACCAACTAGATGGGCCATGTAGACAGGAGTATCAAGAATGCCATTTAGAAAAGCATTCTTGACATCTAACTGATGAAGGGGCCAAGAGCGCATCATGGCAATTGGAAGGATCATCCAAACAGTGGAGGCTTTGACCATCGGGCTGAAAGTGTGATCAAAATCGAACCTTGGAATCTGAGAAAACCCTTGTGCGACCAGCCGGGCTTTATGATGATCCAAAGAACCATCTAGTCGATACTTCAGCCGATAGACCCACTTAGAACCAACGACATTACCACCTGATGACAGAGGAACAAGATCGCAAGTATGCTGTCCTCGAAGAGCCACAATCTCATCATTCATAGCATTAACCCAAGAAGGATCCTTGAGATTTGCGCGATAGTCAGTATGTTCGGACTGAGCAAGTAAGGCAGCAAGAAGGCCATGAGCAACAATATCTGAGTAATCTCGACGCTGAATAGCGCCTGTCGTGGACCTGGTGGACATCCGATGGGCACGAGGTCGAGGAAGGGACACTGGAGGATGAGAAGCCACAGAAGATGTAGGAGAAGAGGCATCAAATGTAGCTGGAGAGGACTCGGTTGAGAAAATCTGGAGCGGGACTGACCGAGTGGGCCGGACAGGAGGAGCGGGAACCGAAGTCTCAGTGTCTATGGAATAGATAGAGCAAGGTGTAGAGATAGGTATAGCAAACACCAAAGATGATGCACCAGAGCTACCATCAGCATCAAGAAAAGCAGAAACATCCAAAGTCTCCATGGGAGCTCCAATAGCCGAAGCCGAAGTAGAGGCAACGGGAAAACAACCCTCGTCAAATCGAGCATGCAGGGTGACATAAACCTTGCCAGTGGAAGGGTTAAGACATCGAAAACCCTTAAAATGGAAACTATAACCAATAAAAACACATGGAACGCTCCTGGAAGATAGATTATGATCCGCCATAGGACGAACATAAGGAAATACTCTACATCCAAAAGGATGAAAGTTGGAGTAGACCGAATCCCGCTGATAGAGAAGTTTGTAGGGAGATGCACCATTTAAGACTGGAGTAGGTAACCAGTTGATAGTATAAACGATAGTGGAAAAAGCATCATCCTACTTGGATAGCCGAAGATGTGAGTGAAAGAGTAACGTAAGGCCTATTTCTGCAACATGTATGTGCTTACGCTCAACTCGGCCGTTTTGCTCTGGTGTATATGGACACGACATCTGATGGTGAATGCCTTTAGAGGCAAAGTGAGACTGCAGTCGCGTGCTTAAGAATTCCGTGCGACCATCACTCTGAAAACCCTTGATTTTGGACGTGAATTGATTCTCGACGAGAGCCTTAAACTGAAAGTATACATCCAAAAATGGGATTTACGACGAAGGGGAAAAGGCCAAGTAAAACGCGAGAAATCATCCACAAACAAGGCATAATAAGCAAAACCATTATTAGATAAAATCGAGGAGGGGCTCCATAAGTCACAGTGTACCAAGTCAAGCATGGGCGCAACACGTTTAGAATTCTCAACAAAAGCTAACCGCTGTCCCTTTGCCATAACACAAGGAGTACAAAGGAGCGGTTTAGATAACAAGGATGAAATCAAAAGTAAACTGGACTTCTGTAAGCTTGAAATGACCTCAGCTGGCACATGTCCCAGCCTAGCATCCCACAACTCGTAAGATGCCCATCCTTTATTTTGCTGCAAAAATAAACAAGTGATGCATCACCTATGTCCAAAATGTATAGTCCTCCATCACTATGGCCCCTGCCCACATCTGCATTGGAAACTTTGTTATGAATCACAAAGTTTCGATCATCAAAAGTAACAAATACATTCAGATTCTTGGTCAATTTACTAATGGACAATAAATTCTTAGTAATTTCAGGCACAACCAAAACATCATACAATTTCAAAGAATTAGAAACCCGAGAATCACCAGTATGGGAAATCTGAATGGAAGCACCATTACCAACAGAAATGCAAGATTTACCGGAATAGGGAGTAACACTCTCAAGACCAGAAGCCAAAGACGCCATGTGACTGGTTGCGCCGGAATCAATGAACCAGTCTGAAGTACGGGCAGATGGCTCTCACTGCATAGACGCTTGAAAATTCTTAGCCAAATAAATGGAGTCCTGGCGACGAGTTTGTACAAGCATTTTATAATACGTTACAGCATAATGGCCCGGACAACCACACCATGTACAATGAGGACGACCTCAGCCAGAACCAGTACAATAGCAAAACTGAGCAAATCCAGAAGCAGATAGCCGGCCACGGGCGGCGCGTGAATCCCACGCGGCACCACCCCTAGCTGGCGCTTGATTCCACGTGCAAGTGGCTGGAGGCTGATCCCCTGCAGAAAAAATGAGCGGCCCGGGAGGTGCTGCTGGCTGGTCCTGTAAATTCCTCAAAAATGCCTCATGATTTTTGGCATGCGACAAAACATCAGCATAAAGAGGCGTAGGAGAAGAATTAATCAATGGGGCAGAGAAATCTTTAAACTCAGGGCCAAGGGCAGTTAAAAACCAAATGATTTGATCATCATTGGAGACCAGAGAACCCATAACAGACAGTTGCTCAAAAATAACTTTAAACTTTAAATGAAATTCATGAACAGTACCGGTCTTACGAATACCATGGGCGTCGGCACGAAGGTACAGAGTGGTTGACGTGCTAGTATTTTGAAAAATCGCAGTGAGATTGTCCCATATCTTTTTTGAGGTAGAGCAGTCCGAAATTTCCGCGAGAACCTCAGGAGTGAGCGAAGAAAATAAGAGACTGCATACCCACTGATCTTGATCAACCCAATTGTCATAATCTGCCTTAGCCTTCAAGTAAGCTTCCTGAGGATTATCTTTGGAGCCACCAGTGGGAGTGGTCGTGATGCTGACATACGTGAGAGAGGAGGAGCCAAATTCCTGCAATGATGGCAACTTCGGACATGGGGTTGAACCATTAACAAAACCAAATATTTTGTGAGGTTTAAAGACATACCCTGCTTGACGTTTCCAGAGAATATAATTGGTGGAGGTGAGCTTGATTTGCATCATATGAATGATAGTACTGAAAGATAATTTTTCGTCAGCCATGTTGAGAGGATGAAACGGAAAAAAATGGTGAGAGGAGCACGGTCACCGTAAAGGAGGGAGATGGCGACGGCCGAAAGAGAGGAGGGAGAGAGGTGGTGGCCGGAAAAAAATTAGGGTTTTAGGTCTTGGATCAGAACATGCTCTGATACCATGACAAAATGTATTTTCCCGTAACCAAGTCTGTATTCATGACTGAAATAAATAGAAAGTACAATGAAGTAAACTAGTGCTAGTAGAACTCTAACCTAGTCAGCATGTCTATCTAGAATCAATCAGAAACGTAATTTACTCTAACATGTACACATAAACAAAAATAATAATCAAATATATTCATGCAGTTTGGGTGGAATGGAGGGACTATCTCTTTTCGTTGGAGAATGAGTTCTAAGGTTAGAGAACTGAATGGCAAGTAGAAATTTTTTTATGGCCAAGCTATGGATATTGGATTGCTAAGATTCTCCCCTGTTAGTAGTAGTATTGTCAGTGTTCAAGAAGTAGCAGTGAGTAGGGAAACCAACTCTCTAGTTCCGCGTTTTGTTGTAGGAAGAGGTAAAGAAAGAAGATGACATTGTCCAAATGTTGTTGTCGGGTTCACGTTCGTCTGACAAGAATGTTAGTGTTCTTCCAGTTGTTGGTATGGGAGGATTAGGCAAAACCACCTTGGCGAAATCAGTGTACAACAATGCACTGATTGAAAGTTACTTTGGTAAGAAGATTTGGATTTGCGTGTCGGACAAATTTGAAATGACTGAAGTGTTCAGGCTGATTTTGGATGCGTTGGTCAAAGGAAGGGAGGCTGAAGTGTAGCCAAGATGCTGTTGTTCAGGAAATTCGAGAGGAGCTTGCGGGGAGGAGGTTTCGGTTGGTTATTGATGATGTGTGGAATGAGAATCAGAACTTCTATGATTCTCTGGTGGCACTTAATACTGCCGGTGGGGTTGTTGTCTTTTGACCACGTGAATGGGGACAACAGCGAAAATGGTTTATACTCTTGCCCCTAGTGACTTGGGGAAGCTATCAGATGAGGACGGTTGGTCTATTCTTTCAGAGAGGGCAACTAAATATGAAGAAATGCTTGATGAATTGAATGTCTATTGAGACCGAATTTTGAGGAGATGCCAGGTCTACCACTAGCTGCTAAAGCCATTGGAGGTTTGTTGTGTTTGCAGGAGAGGAAAGAGTGGCTTTCGATTGTGGAGAGTAAGATTATTTGTTAGTGATGATTTTGAGAATGAGATTGGGCCGATTCTTAAGTTGAGCTTTGATAATTTGCCATCTCCATTCATCACTAAGGATACCAGACTTGTTGGAGATCAACTTGTTCAGCTTTGGATGGCGGAAGGTTTTCTTCAAGAGAATGTGGAAAGGAAAATAGAGATGGAGGAAGTTGGTCACAGTTACCTCAGAATCCTATCACAGAGTTCCTTGTTGGAGGATGCATATGGTGAAGGCTGGAGATGTTATTATCAAATGCACGATCTTGTTCATGACCTAGCAGAATCAGTTTCAAAGAGAAAAATATGTAAGATGGAGAATGATGTAATGCAGAAGAATAACGAGGCTTTGTATCTTTCTCTGTACTCTTTTGGAGGAGAAGGAATGGAGAAAGTCTTGAACTCAGCGTCATCATTGGTTCGAACAATTTTTTTTGAATGGTGGCACCATATCTCATAAAACTTTATTGAAATTTGAGTACCTGCATGTGCTGAAATTGTCTGGTGAAGGGTTAGCGAATTTGCCTCGCTCAATTAGCAAACTGAAACATTTGTGCTATCTTGAATTTTCAGACTCTAAAATTGCTCATATGCCAGAATCTCTTTGCATGGTTTATAATTTGCAAACATTGAGGTCGGGTGAATGTTATCACCTATGTGGTTTTCCACAACGGATGAGCAGTCTTGTTTGTTTGAGGCGCATTTATCTCCCTGCAGATTTTTCTATGGAATTTCAAATGCCACCATGGCTGGGATAACTAACTGGCCTTCAGACACTCGAGTTTTTTAACATTGGAGAAGAGAAGGGTTGTGGAATAGAATAGCTTGGATCGATGAAAAACCTTCAAGACAATCACAATCTTGAGAGAGTAAAGAGCATAGAAGCGGCAAGATTGGCTAATTTGTTTGAGAACCAAAATCTGATGGAGTTGGAATTTCATTGGCAAGAACATTATGACGTGTTCATTTTCCTCTCAATGGTTTGAAAAGCTGTAAAACTTTGAAGAGAGGTGTTTCCAGCACTTAAAACTTTGATTATAAGAAACATGATGAGCTTAGTTGAATGGAAAGAAGTGGAAGATGTGGATGATGTTGCAGTGTTTCCCAAGCTTGAACACCTGGTTATTTCATATTCTTCTCATCTGGCTACCGCGCCAACTCATTTCCCCAATCTTTATACACTGGTAGTAGAGGGAAATGTTCAAATTTCGGTGGTTAAAAATGTTCTCTTGGGGAATGCTAGTGTTCTGAAGTCTTTAAACATCTCTCGTATGGAAGAGTTGGCTAACTTCTCTGATGTGATTCAGAACCCCCTCACGTCTCTTGAGGATTTTGTGTGCGAAGGTTTGACTTGCATACCTAATGAAGCACTGGAGTTGTGTACATCTCTGAAGTCGTCGGTGGTGCGTAAATGCCCGAATCTTGAGTCATTTCCGCATGATCTGCATCGAATGCCTTCCCTCTCATCGATTTCCATGGAGCAGTGCTCTAATTTGTTCAACAAAAGCGACGCTCCATGGCCGAGAGGATTCTGTCATCTGACCAATTTTTGTAGTTTGTCCGTTGGTCCATTCGAGGATGATTCAATCAGATTGTTTGATTGGTCTGGCCTAGTAAGTTGTTCATCTACACTCAAAAAAACTGCGTTTCTGTGGATCTCCTCGAATGCATTCTTTCTTACCAGAGCAACTTCAAGAGTTGACCTCATTAGAAGACTTGCATCTTCAGAACCTTGGATTGCTACAAGCTTTACCAGAATGGTTTGGGAACTTGGAGTCCCTTGAAACACTTGAACTCTCCAACTGCCCCGAACTTCTGCGTTTACCCTCCCTCCTTACATGCCATGGGACACCTGACCAAATTACGAACAATAAGGATCAACTGTCCTCGTTTGAAAGAGAGTTTCAACAGGATGAACGGCGCTCATTTTGAGCGGTACAAAATCTCTCACCTTCAAAATCTTCGTGTTAACATTAACCAAGTTTCTAAATTTCAATGTTTCTTCCACGGGACATCTTCTACTGGACATGTAAGTTGTTAATGGCAGTTATTGATGTTTTCAAGCACAATATATTTTCATCTTTGAGTACAGTACTGGACAAGTAAATTGTTAATGGCAGTTATTGATGTATACAAGCTCAAAAAAATTCCATCTTTAGCACAGTTCGTGCAGGCACCCTTTGTATGCCTTGTCTTTTAGCTTTGGTCAACAAACTATGTTTTTTCCTCAACTTCAACTTCACACAAAATGCTGCTTACCAACTGCATTGCCCATTTGGTAGCACCTACTCATCAAGAGCAATGTGTACGAGATTTCACATTGATATTCATACACCAAAATGTTCTTTATCACAAATCTAATTTCTGGTATTTGTTTAGATAATAATGAACATCTGGTATGCATGACTTGCAGTACAAACATCAAGAAGAATTCCAAACTTCAGGTAGCAATGAACATCTGTGGTAAACATCAAGCCAACACGTGCGATGAAACTGATAAAATTTTCATCTATTTTTCACTAACAAATTAATGTCACTACATTTATTACAACTAACTTGAGACAAAATCATAGATCTCTAAAGCTGCAACTCCAGAACCTCCCACCGTGGAATGAAGAGCATCTCAGATCATTCCCTGTGAAAACAAATGGATAAAGATGATGAGTATCACGTTTTTTTTACCTTAAATATAGTTTTGCTTAAAACACAACAGAAGTGACTAACTTTCCAGTAAACCAAGCGTGCAGACTCATACTATTATCTCTGAAACAAGAGTAGACTTATTGCAGAACTTTGAGAACTCGAGCAAAAACTACCATCAGAGTTACATGTACTTCTAAAGCAGCCAAAAACACCAAGGAAAATCCATGATGACAATTTCAATTGAGAACAATCGAAATAGCATGAGATTATAATAGCTGACGGATTTGAATATCAGCAGATTATCAACCAGAAGTGCAGATACAATGAACAGAGAGCAATCACAGAACAAAAAAATGGAGAAGCTAACGAGCCATCGGGAAAAATACTAGAATAGTAAAGGAACAATACGGATTTGGAAACCGTCAGTGTACCTGTATCTGGCTATCACAATGTGTAACAAAGTAGTACAATCTTACAGATTACTATCTTTAATGATCATTTGTTAGAAGTGATATTCGAAACAACATTAGTAAGTGCTCACTGCCTCACTACTTTTATAGCATGAGATACTTCAATATTACACTCAAGCACAAGATAGACTGGTGAACTCCTCAAGAGGAAAGGTGAAACACAGCAACGAGCTTCCAATTCACTATCCAAAAATAATTTGAAATTGTTGCAAAGCTAAAAACCAAACCAGTAAAATATTCCAGGATTCAACTCCAGCAACTGGAATCTAGGACATGTTCAATTAGACAGACTGATTAATTACAGAAAAGTCCATCAGTCAGTTATGTAAACTAGCGTAGAGCATGAACTGCAACTTCAGCATCTTAATCAATTTCTTAAGCTTTCTAAGAGCTTCATACAGTGAGATAGAAATATCACAAAGCCAAGAAACAGACCTCAGAGGCCACAAAGTACAGACCAACGAGCATGTAAGTACATAACCTAAGCCTGTTAGTGGGCCTTCTAAACAGGAGACGTAAGTAAATAAAGTTTTAACTTCATTAGCAAAATGCAGGTCGCAAAAATGAATCTTTTAAGATACAGGGCACCATTTTCCGGGGTGATGCATCTCTGGAGGACAAAATATTTAAACTAGTCAACCCTCAATTTTTAATATTAAGGGGCTTAAATTGTCATTGAAATTTTGAAGATCCTAAAAATAGGGATAAGAGTACAAGCTTACCATTTGATTATCGAACCAAATAGGAAATGTTGCATGATAGGGACCTTCTGCAAAACTTCCACTTTGTACATCTTCAAGAGCCCGCTATTGACCTTGTTCCAATTTGGCACACCACTGATATCATCCAACATTGGAGAATGTTCTGCAAAGAGTCCCTTTTTAACCTTCTTTATAAATACAATACAAGAGAGATAGAGATACTCGCTCGCAAAATTCTCCAATATATCCTCGTTATGAATCGACTTTGGCTTCATATACTTGTGGTCAAT
>JAULKM010000013.1:12106351-12133284 GCA_032355605.1 Rubia tinctorum
TTCCAATTCCATAATTATAGGGATTTACCATAATTTCATTATGCTTCTAATTCCTGAACACAATATCGCATAATCATAAATTTCATAACCAAAATCCGTCCGCAATATTGTTCCACAAAACTGTTCTTGTGCTGTATTTTCGGTATGTGTTCCAACATGGTAAATTTCTCTTCTTTACCATAAGTTCACAAATTGTCAATCAATTAATCCATGAGCCAAACATGTATTTTCCATCTCTCCATAATTAATCCATCACACGTGACTTTACATTAGGGAAACGAGATTTTTCATGATTGATCTAATGGTTAGTTGATTTAACAAGAGACATTTTCTATTAAAATACGAGCTTCTAACTTAAAATCCTTTGGAATTCAATTAACAATGTCATAAACTTGCCATCTGATGTAGGATTTGTTGTACCTTGCACGTTAAATTCATTTTACCAACGAAACTGCTTAATGCTCACATGTATGTGCGTAAAATTAAAACGGTTATCGTTCTGGATGGTCAATAATTACATCAAGATTACGGGTAAACTTCAACAGACTTTTTCTTTTTCTTTCCCGTTTTGAAAAACTTTTAGTAAAGCAGTACATTTCCCTCGTCAACCAAACCATACTTTGCGGTGTCCGATTCGGAAACATGTCCGTCTTGTGAGGAGGGTTAGGGCATGGGCAATGACGGCTTATTAATTTTAAGAAATCGTTCTAAAAATCGAAAATACCTATAATGGTAATTTATAGGACGGTTACTTAAAAGAAACCACCCCATGATTTCTTATGTGGAAACCGGAGAAGTGCCCTTCTTCCTCTTCTTTTGATGCTTCAGACGTTTTTTTGTCCAGGCCAAGGACACGTAGCAGCCATCCATTGGCCCACGTTAAATGCTGCTTCCTTTTTTTTGTTAAATGGAGGGACACGTGACACCCTATGATTGGGCCACATGTCCCAACTTTCCTTTTAATTTTTTTAGGAAATATACAAATATAACCTATAGTGCAAATATAATCCTGAGATAATTTTTAGTGCAAATATAACCCTAACTAATTGATGAAAGTGCAAATATAACCCTCTGGTGAGAAATCTGGCGTTGACTATGTTTTTCCGGCTTTGACCCCTAAAATGACAAAAATGGCCTTGGACTAAAAGCTGAATTTGGGTGGACAATTATACCCTTACCCATCGCCGGATAGTCATCGGACCACCGCCGGACTGCTACCAGACTGCCGCCGAACCACCACCGAACCAAGTAGGGTTATATAAGCACATTATGAAAACTGATAGGGTTATATCAACATATTCATAAAACTTATAGGGTTATATCATCACATTCGTAAAAAGTGTAGGGTTATATCAACACATATTATAAAAGAAAAACTCATCAACATTTAAAACTCTATGTCGAAAAGCATAACAAAATAACAACCACACACAAAACACCATAAGTCATCCAATCATCAATCCGAACTAAACTCAAACAAATAAACAAAGTATCATCAAAATCCTAATATTTTATACCATATATACAACATATCTTTATTCGTGTGACGAGAATCAAAAGAAAATCAAAGAATAAAACTCAACACGACATTAATCTTGTGAATTAAGGGAGATTTCAGATGAAGATACCATTTTTGAAAGGTTCTCACACCTCCACTTCATTGTCCGATGCGTCAACCTCTTCAAAGCTCTTTCTTTGCCACTAGAATCACACTTTGGAATTTCAGTAATCGGTAGAAGAGGTTGAAATGACGGTTGCGTGTGGTTGGCGTTGATTTTGGACTAATTTGACACTTTGTTTTTATAGTATGTGCTGATATAAATCTACATTTTTTACGAATGTGCTGATATAACCCTATAAGTTTTAGAAATATGTTGATTTAACCTTATCACTTTTCATAATGTGATGATATAACCCTACCTATTATGGCGGCGGTGCAGCAGTAGTCCGGCGGCAGCAGAGAGGTGGTTCGGCGGTGGTCCGCGCGACAATATTTTGGTATTAATGATGCTAAGGGCAATAACGTCATTTCCTATCTTTTTATTTTTTATTTTTTCAGAAGGAGAAAAATGTCTTTTCATAAAATTCCGACTAAAAATTGCCACTTTCACTTATTATCTAGGGTTATATTTGTACTTTCAATTAGAATGTTATATAAGCGCTTATGTGAATTATATAAGGTTATATATGCACTTTTATCAAAAATTTATTTTAAAAAATTAGATTTATTTAAAAAATGTAAAATTTATTTTAAAATCTGTGAATCACTTTAAAATTTTGTAATTTTATTTTAAAATCTGAAGAAAAAAATTCACAAAATATTTAATAATTTTTTAAAAAATGAAATGAAATTTTAAAATGAAAATATATTATTAAATTTCACATTCAACTTATTTTGGGTGAACAAATGTAATTAAATTAAATGTTAATGGTAAAATAATGAGTAGGATAGAGAAAATCAAGTGAGCTCCATAAATAGTACAAAGTGGTTTCTCACCTTTGTGGAGAAAAAAAAGTGGTTTCTTAGGCGATTTCTTAAAGGGAGGTGAAAGAGAGAATGCAAAAATATATATATATTTAATTGATAAAAAAAATGGTAGTGGTTTCTACCATTGCTCTTGGTTTTAGCCCAACTCCAAAAGTAGCACCACATTATGCCCAACATTAATAATTAATCATTTTAAGGAAACAAACTTTTTGATATATATATATATATGTATTCTTTTCGGAAAGGAGGAACGAAAATTAAAGAAATTTGACAGAATTGATAAGGAAACTTTAGAAATCCTTAAGCATGCTTCCAAAAAACATTTACATCCCTTTTCACCAGTAGGATTGAAAAATGAAGTATGATGTAACTGACATGTTTAAACAAAAAAGATGTTGAGAAATTTTAAACTCGAAAGAAGAAAATCATATAAAAGTAAGAATCGTGATATACTCAATATTTAGTGAAGTTGAAAACGAAATATTGTGTCAGAAGTTGAAGAAACGGGTAAAATAAAATAAAAGATTTACAAGGAAAGAGAATAAGAGAGAGATTAGAGTTAAATGGATCAGAGAATAAGAGAGAGCAAAAGAAAAAGAAGAAAAACAATACTCTCTAGCTCGTCCCAAAAAAAGAAGATACAATTTCTCTTTTATCCGCCAAAGAAAAAATGACATGATATGAAAATTATTCAAAGTGACAAAGAATATGTAGTTAAATTTTCACCATGTCCTTTTAACATTAACAACTTTCAGATTGGGCACCCCGTATTTCTATTATATCTCTGCTTTTCAATACTAATTTCTAATAACATCATATTGTATAAAAGAACGATTAAAAAAACAACAATGGTGTTATTTTTGTTGCTACAAAGGGAATAATAAAGAGCTCTCAAAGATGGGAGAAAAGGTTTCCATTCCCTAAATAGTATTCGGTTCTTCCCTCCCTTCCTTGGTTAATTAGGAAAGCGTACAACCATGAAATTGTCCAAGGAAGATCGCAAACTATAATACATTATTCTAATTTCTCCCTGACTATAGTCTATAATCTGTTGCTTATGTCTTAATTAATTCCTTAATTACCAAATTACAGATAACCATTTACGACCATGCATGCATGCCTAGCTAGTAAAACAGCACTCTGACCTAGTAATTAGTGCTCCCCGTCCCATGATTATTGACATATTTACTTTTTCACGGTTTTCAATGATCATGTTTGACCGTCAATATCTCTAACTACATATAACATTTTTCATAAAAAAATGATAATTAGATAATAGATGTTAAGATAAATCTATCAATATCTCACATGATATTTTTATTATGCATATATTAATTTTTATATTTAGGGTCAAAGTTTATCAAGTTTGATTTTGAAAAAAGTAAATAGGCCAATAATCTTGGGACGGAGGGAGTATATTATTCTTCATTATTTCAACCGTATCATGTAACCAAAATAATATAAATCACAATCGAGAGGAAAAGATCAGAACTAAAAACGTCAATTAAGTGCATAATTTATCATATCTTGTGGTCAAGTCTGGTCAGGTTCATGTAGCATTCGGAATTCATAGATTCAATCGCAGTCTCACAATTGAATCGTTCAAATTAATGATCCTTCTTCGGGCATCAAGCTCTGGGTCTATGTCAAACTTCTGAGTTGTTCACCTTCTAATTAATTTACTAATTGCTCCGGAATTGCTCTTTTACACGCTAATTAAGTCAAACGCCAGACCGAATCTAGCAAGTTTTCCTGGGTCTGAAATATTTCGAATTTACGATATACTGAAAGTTAAACAAAACCGCTTTAACAGCATCACCAATGCAAGTATCAATTTAGAAAAAGTTGATAGACATATCATTCGGAGAGACTCTTGAAGATTTGAGGATTTGGGAATTGAGGGAAGAGAAGAATTCTATTGAGTGAACAAGAGTTCTTGCAACTGTGCTAATGATAATATAATGCTAACAACTCTCACACCGAAAATACATCTCCAATGCAAGAGTCAGTGTTAGACGTCAATCCCATGTGCCAAAATTCTTAAGTGACCCTGTCAAATAGAGTTTCTATTCTCAGAGGGTCAAACTGAGGTCATCAATATCTCGCCTCATTAAATTTTGATTCAAATTTCCTATTTTACTACGTCGTATTCATTGACACGTCATATTAAAACTATAGTTATAACTATACCATTGGAGATAAAAATTTAAAATATAACGTCAATCAATTTTATTTGCTTACATCACACCAAAATTCTGATCAAAATTT
The DNA here is from genome assembly GCA_032355605.1 of Rubia tinctorum. Classification (NCBI taxonomy): domain Eukaryota; kingdom Viridiplantae; phylum Streptophyta; class Magnoliopsida; order Gentianales; family Rubiaceae; genus Rubia; species Rubia tinctorum. The sequence goes on from JAULKM010000013.1 coordinate 12,111,108, forward strand.
ACCACGTGTAATTTAAAAATAGGGAAGATCCCTTACCATTGTAGATGCTCTAAGCTTGGTTAGTCACAGAGAAAATGGTTGGTTTACATTGGCGGGTTAATCACCAATCATAATTTTGTGTAATTAATGTATGTTTGTATTTAATATCCGATTCCATTAGTTACCCATTTATTATTATTTTATTCCATTTTTGTCCAATCTTGCCCAATTATCACCTCTGGTATTATATTTTTTTGTCTATTATTTATTGGTCAGGTTAGATAGAACCTGCCCTTGAAAGACGGATTTTCCACTAGTAATGGAAAAATCAAAGTTTAAACTGCAAATTAAAATAAATAAATAAATATAAAAATTATGGGTTGCATTAATCAGATCATAAACTTATAATTACGATCCGATTAATGCATAATAAATTTTTAATATTACAAATAAAACATTTATCTTTCTTTCCATAAGCATATGGAAAGATGATTTTTCCCATGATTTTATCCGATTAGATATTACTATTATTCTATATAATTACTTTAATGATCAGCCACTTGAAATTTGAACCAAAAGTAGAGTTAAATTTCAGAAAACATATAATTGAAGCTAGTATGTTCTTTTGAATTTAATTGCTTTTTTATGCTTACATTAGACAAGTAGTTACAACTTACATACCCTTCGTGCAAATCGCGGGATAAAAATCGTCCAGTAAAAATATAAATAAATAACTCACTCTTTCATTTTTCACCAAAAGTAAATGTAAAAGTCATATGATGTTGAAATGAGAAATGATGGCTGCTGTCTAATTAAGAAAGTCAGAATCTAACAATTATGGAATCAATAAGAGTACGTGCAATGAGGGTTTTTAAGTTTGTTGAATTAAAAATTGGAATTAAATATGGATCAAATAGGGACAATTTTTCCCACAATGGGGGTTTGAGAGTGATTGGAATTGAAGAGAACCATGGGCCTGGTTCTTATATTGGCAACCAGCCTATCTGGCTTTTTAGCAGAGGCAATTTAATGCCCTAGCCCCCGCGGCAGCGCGAGCCATTTACTTTCTCAGCAGTTGTCACGTGGCGCCCGCTGGTTGGGCCACGTGGCACACTGCTGACCCTATTTTAAAAATAATTTGCAGGGACACGTGGCGCGCCCTGATGCGATGATGTGTCCCAACCGAATAAATTAATTATTTTTAAAAAAAACTGAAAATTTTGATTTTTTTGAAAAATTCTGAACAAAATTGAAATGATATTTTGGATATTTTTAAAAATAAAAAATACATTCTTTAAAAAAATATATATGTTTTTTTGTTTAATTATGGTCCATAAAATAAATTTTACAAATTGAAATTAATTTCGAAAATGAGATTTCAAAAACAAAATCAAATTCAATAATTATAGGTGTATTATTAAATTTCACATTTAAATTTATTTTGTTAGGTAAATTTATTTGAATTAATTATTTAAGGTAGAATTAATGAGTAGGATAGAGAAAATAAAGTGGGGTCCATGGAGTGGTTTGAGAGTGGTTTCCACCATTGTGGAGAAAAAAAAGAAGTGTTTTAGTTGTGATTTGAATTGCTGAGGTGGAGGAGATAGATTGATTATTTAATTAACTAAAACCACAAGATTGGTTTGGGAGTGGTTCCCCCATTGCACATGGTCTAATAGTTGAGGTTAATTGAATTTAAGTACTTTAGTACTCCCCCTGTTCCAGTTCAAGCTGCACACTTTTTGTCAACTTTCTCAAACCATGTTATATATGTTAAGTCTTTTTGTTTCACAGTTAATAGTCTTTAATTTACGGTATTTAATGATGTTTACATATAATGAATTGTCATACATATCAGGGATATAAAATGCCAAAACCTACACTTCTACCACTAAATTCTAATGAAAATTAAAAGTCTAACGCTAATTTCTCTATATCTCTCAAACCTTATAACCTGCCCACTAAAACCCTCGACAAGCAATGTCACGAGTGTTCAATTTTTTCGAGACACACCAATTTAGGCAATACATAGAAACATAAGCATTTAATTTGCTCTTTACATTTCATGACCTTATACTCTTTGTTTCTATGAATTTTAATTAGTGGCACACTTTATTCCTGAAGATTTATAGAACTATATAATTGAGGTTATGGAGAAAAAATGCCATAGATTCTTGAAAGTACAATGTGTTCCTCTAATATCAAAGGGAAGAATACATAAAACATAACCCTAAAGCTGATATATGAAAAGACCAAAAGACCTTGAACTAGATGACTAAATATATAATGCTAACATTCCTCATCAAACACACGGTGCTACAACAATGAGCATCTAGGGTTTGTTAGACAAGAAACGAAATCGCACAGAGGAGTGGACCTTCATGAACAAATCAGCAATCTGGAGAGAAGAAAGAACAAAAGGTAGTGAAATAGTCCCAAGCTGCAAATCGTGGTGGGTGAAGTGACAATCAATCTCAATATGTTTGGTGCGCTCATGAAAGACTGAATTACGCTCGATGTGAATAGCACTCTGATTATCACAATGTAACGGTGTAGGACTTTGAAGGGTGACTCCCATATTAGCAAGCAACCAGCGTAACCAAACTATCTCACAAGTAGTTGAAGCCATGACACGATACTTAGCTTCTGTGGAGGAGAGAGAAATAACATCTTGTTTCGTACTCTTCCAACAAATGAGTGAGTCACCGAGAAAGATGCAAAATCCAGTGGTGGAGTTGTGATCCTCAAGATCACTAGCCCAATCAGCATCAGAATATGCACGTAATTGTAATGATGATGACGACGAGGAAATTATTAAACTATGAAACTGGGTGCTTCGAATATACACGAGAATGCGAAGAACAATAGACCAATGAACTGAATTAGGGGAAGTGACAAACTGACTAACCATATAAACAGCATGAGCAGTTTCTGGATGAGTAACTGTGAGGTAAACCAAACTGCCAACCACTGCAAGATATAAGGTGGGATCGAAAAAAGGAATACCATTAGTGGGAGAGTAGCAAGCATTGGTCTCAAGAGGAGTCTCAAAAAATTTGTTATCACTAAGATGTGCACGCTCAAAAAGATCCTCTATATATTTCGACTAAGATAAAAGATATCACTTAGAAGAAGAAGGTGCCTCAACACCAGGAAAGTATCGGAGTAAAACCAAGTATTTCATAGCTAAACATCGAGCCAAATCACACTTCAACAATTCAATGACATCACAATCATTACCAGTAATAATTATATCATCAACATACAAAGAGAGGAGAATACGACCCTTACTTGTATGTTTGATGAGCAATGTTGAATCATAAGAACGGGGAAGAAATCCAAGAGAGATGATCAGGGTAGTGAACTTCTCAAACCAAGCTTTGGGAGCTTGTTTGAAATCATATAGAGACTTGTGAAGCTTGCATACATGACCAGGCTGATGCGCTACCCCGGGAGGTGTCATGTAAACCTCTTCATAAAGATCACCATATAAGAATGCATTCTTAACATCCATTTACGATATTTTCCACTGACAAACAAAAGCAACTGCAATCATAGTATGGATGGTGGTCATCTTCGCAATAGGAGTAAAAGTTTCCTCATAATCCATGTCGTACTCCTGAGAATAACATTTTGCAACAAGACAGGACTTGTATCGCTCAACAAATCCATCAGATTTAGTTTTAATCTTATAAACCCCATGAGAACCAATAGTACACTTTCCAAACGGAAAAGGTACCAAATCCAAAGTGTGAGTCTGATGTAGAACAATGAGTTCCTCATGCATATCAGCCTGCCAAAGAGGATCATAGAGAGCCTCTCTATAGGACACACAATTGGACATTATATGAATAGACATAATAAAGTAAGCAGAAGAAGCAGATTATAAAGAACAAGAAAAGTCAGGTTTTTTAGTAGACTTACGAACATGGGTGGACTGACGCAGGGGAGGATTATCCACAACCTCAGTAGGTGATGGAGTAGTCGTAGGTGGCAATGTTGGTGGAGAATTTGGAGCGAGTGTCTCAAGAACCAAAGTATCAGATGTTGGTGGTGGAAGCTCGTCAGTGGAAATATCAAAAGGATCAATGTGAATAAGATCCGACTGAATCAAGTGATGGGAACTAAAGGGAATAGAGAAGAATGGAATATGCTCTAAAAACAAGACATGATGAGACACATACAATTTTTGACTCACTCTATCAAAACAACGATATCCTTTTTTACCACTACCATAACATAAGAAAACACATAAGGAAGATTTAGGAGATAATTTAGTACGCTCAACTTGTGGTTGGAAAACAAAACAAATGGAACCAAAGACACACAAAGAGGAATAATCGGGAAAATTTCCATACAATTTCTTAAAAGGTGAAAAACCTTAATTGTGAGATGTTGAGATCCTATTGATGACATGGAAAAATTTAAGAGTGGCTTCCCCCGAAAGACCTTAGGAACCTCGGCTGACAACAAGAAGGAGCGAGTTGTTTCAACAGTGTGATAGTGTCTCTGTTCAGCAACACCATTTTGTTAAGGGGTGTCAGTACATGAGGTATGACAAATGGTTCCATCAAAAGCAACTAAAAAAATCATTTGAAGTGTACTCACCACCTAAAACACTTACTGACAGCAGAGTATTTTGTTCTTATGAGAGCTCTAAATTCACAATAAATTCCCAAAAAATCATACCTACATTTCATAAGGTAAATCCATGTATAACGAGTGAAATCATCAATGAAGGAAACATAATATCTAGAACCCTTTTTCGTAGGCACGGGAGAGGGTCCCCACACATCAGAATGCATGATATCAAAGGGAGCAAAAGATGATGAAATGCTTCTATGAAAGGCTAATGCTGAAATATTTGCAAGTTATCATAAAAGTTCATTTGTCCTAAAGCTCCCGTAGAGACAAAAAAATTTAAACGATGTGTAGAACCATGACCGAAATGTGAGTGCCACAAATTAAAAATCTGAGGACAAACGACTCAAGCGAAAAGAAGATAAACTCACTCTAGAAGCAACAACACGTTATACGTTTAGTTTGTTCAAGACATAAAGGCTCCCCTTCCTACGACCTGTCCCAATCACCTTCTGAGATTGCGGATCTCGAATCAAACAAGAGGAAAAAGAAAAAAGACATTGAGACCAGTTTAACATAACTGACCAATTGAATAAAGGTTGGTGCAAGACTAGGAATACAGTAGGCATCATTAAGAGAAACATGAGATGTAACAACACTACCAACACCATCCAATGACATAGGAGTGTCATTGGCGGTCATGATGGAAATAAGTTAATTCGGAGATAGGGAAACAAAAGAATATACAAGGGGACATGTGATGAGAGGCACCTGAATCTATAATACACGAAAAATATGATATACCCAAGGTAGACAAGGAAGATGTACCTAAAACAGACAACAACCTGAGATAGGCAACGATGACAAGCATTTTTATTTTGAGATAGACATGTCAAGAGACAGAAAGGCAAGGAACTGTTGGAATTTCTCAAACATGTATAAGTCAATTTCAACATTAATCAACATAAGAGAATCATCCGTGCATCCATCACAAAAGCACAACTCAAAACACTACAAGATTTCCAAACAGATCCAAATGACAATTGCAACTCAAGTGAAATCACAAGCACATATCCAAAAGGGAAAACCCAAAAATATGAACTCAAACAAGATTCACAATTTGTAGCAAATAATCTAAGAATCAAAACTACTAGTCCTAAATCCAAACTCGTGAATCCAAAACTCACAAACACAAGGAAATTCGAAAGCTCAAAGTCAATATCCAAAATCTCAAATCAACGAATAGAAGCATGCCCAAATCTCCAATTCTTCCAAAAAATTTTAAAAAAATGTAAAAATGCAGAGGTTCTGCCCAATATAATTTCAGTAATTACGGACATCAAGACTCAATCTCCACCATTCATAATGTATAAAAACAACTCTGAAACACACTTGCAAATTTTTAGCCCAATTAAACGGTTGGATTTTGAGAAGATGCAAATTTACTAAAACTGGTATGCGAGAATGAGAAAAAATGCAGAGCTTCTTTCCGAGACAAACTACAATATTTCTAGACTTTAAAATTCAATCTCCAACATTCAGAATGTTTATACAAGCCTCTGTAACATGCTGTCAAAATTTCAGCTCAATCTAATGGTTGGATTTTGAGAAAAGGCAAATCTGCCAAACCTAAACTTGTAACTTCAAAAATCCCTCTTCCGCTCTATTTTCTAGCACTCGATTCCTATTGCACACTATTTTCGATCCCTCTAGATCAATAGCTCCAATACCATGAAGATATAGGAAACTACTCCCTCCATCCCACAATTACTGGCCAGATTTCTATTTTAGTCTGTTCCACAAGTTTCGGCCACTTTTGAAACTTACATATTTTAGTAAAATTGAGTGGTCATTAGTTAAGCCACATCAACTTTCTTAATTATTGGGGCCAAAAAGTGAGTAGCCACATCAGGTTTCTTAAATGTTGAGCAAAAAATGAGTGACCATTAGTTATGGGACGGGGGGAGTATATAATTGAGATTATGGAGAGAAAAGAATGCCATAGATTATTGAGAGTACAATGTGTTCATCTAATATCAAATGGAAGAATACATAAACATAACCCTAAATTTAATATATGGAAAGACGAAAAAACCCTTAACAAGATGACTAAATGTATAATGCTAACAAATCCATGGTGATTTTTTTGTTTCACAGCCACCAAATTAGGTTGATTGGAAGGAATGTTCAATAAATATGGATATTTGGATATGGTTTGTTTCATATTTGACCACAAAACTACTAAGAGTAACATATAATATTATGATTCCACAATTTATTAATTAAATATCAGATTAATCAAAAGAATTAAAAAATTCTCTCTCATTGAAAATGCATTCCCTCTCATAACCTATGTGTCATAACCTTCATCCATTTATGTCTCTCCCATCCTAGAAAAGAAAGAGGTAAGGGAGCACCCGTTTCTTTATTTTCCTAATCTATATTGTTTAAATTGTTTTTTTAACAATTGGGTTCCAACACTTCACAACTTTCTCTCACTCTTCTGCTACATTTTACAATGGAAACATACAGGACTAGCAAAGATGGAGAAATCGTGCTGCAAACTCATACAAATACCTTACGGCGATGAATATTTCCTACTGGACAGAGTTGTGATGGGTTGTGGATTATTGACCACCGGTGATTCAAATCAGACAAAACAAGTTAAATTTAGTTAGATTTGCCCATTGTTTGAGATTTTGGTGTCTACGAGGTTCTAGATCTTGCTTTTTTATTTCTAATGAGAAACCCTTCTTTGATGAGCAGCATAACTCACGTGAGACGAGAAATCACTCTCTTCTATTCATGTATTTGAGTCGGCTATATCTGTTCAGGTTGAGTCAGCTTATAAGGTAGGTTTGTTCGGGTTGGGTAAATTGTGAGGTTTAGGCAGCCATATTTATACGTTAATTTTTCTCCTACTCCAACTAATTTTGCCTTATATTTATTAATATTCTAAGAAAATTTAACTTTTGTTTTTTCAACTATCAAGTACTATTCAATATTTTCAATGTAAAAGCTTTGATGCATAAAATTTTAGACTTATGCCCAAAAAATTTTAAACAACAATCCATATAATGAAACTAAACACAAATTAAAAAATAGATTTTTGCGATAAAAAATTACACAAAATACTAGCCTAACTAAACTCTAATATAATTTTCAAACTCTAATCTAGATCCTATTGTAAAGAACCGTTGAATCCAATTATTTAGAGGTAAATTAATCATTTCAAAGTCTTCTTTTCTTGTTTTCCATTTTTATTTTTCTTCACTTCCTTACTCGCTCCACTGCCTCTGTTTCATCTTCTCCCTCCCATCACCACCACCACCACATGCCAACACAACACACCACCACAGGCCCACAACACATCACCCGCCACCACAACATACATCAACACCTCCCAACACAACACACCACCAACACCAATACATTCACTGCCACCAGCCACCACAACCAATCACAAACACCTGTCACTATAAATCCACCAACACTTACCATCAATCCTTCAATTGGTCGATTTAGCAACAAAAAATGTTGTTTTTGATGCTTTTGTTGTCATTATTTTCTTCTCCAAGGAAAAACCAACTGTGGATGTGAACTTGGCAAGAAAAGGCATGGAAAATGAATGCAAACAAGAAGTTTGGGTAATTTCTGCATTGATTGATACGAAAATTGAATTATGCCATGAGGTTGTTTACAACTCTAGTCTAGTAACCACTTACAAAACTTACAGAAAGCAAAATTGATTCACTAACTATACAAGTGTTGATGCCTATTACATAAATATCCTAACTGCATTGTAACTAACAAACGGAACACTTTTCATCATGATCGGGTGTACCTATGTATTTATACAGAGGAGATCCCGTGAGATCTTCGTGATTTTTTAGGGTAAAAAAATTATTTTTCTTGTGGAACAAGTTGTAGTGTTTGACTATGACTAGGACGCTAACCATAGTTTCCATGTTGGAGTGTATTTTGAATATTCTCTCAGCGTGGACCTTGCAGGCACATCAATATATGGTGATCGATGATCGTCTGGGACTTGAGCCTAGGTATCATCAATCTTCATATTCAACTGTGTATTTTTTGTTTTTAATCAATGAGCCTAAACAGATCGTCGGTTATAGAGGTTTTAACAAGTCTATTTCAACATACTATTCCGTCCGTTCTACCAGTTTTGACCTATTTGCTTTTTCCAAGTCAAACTTGATAATTTTTTACCCTAAATATAAATTAATATATTTATAATAAAAATATCATGTGAGATATTGTTAGATTCATCTTAACATCTATTTTTTAAATATCAATTTTTATGCATAAATGTTATATGTAATTAGAGATATTAACAGTCAAACATGATCATTGAAAACCATGAAAAAAGTAAATAGGCCAAAACTGGTGGAACAAAGTGAGTATATCTTTATAGGTAAAGGCCTAGTAAGAGCATGTGTAGCTGCGTTCATCTTGATGAAAATGCCTATACTATACTGATCGATCGAATGAAAGATATGTTATAGTAATATGGGTAAATCCGCAAGTTTCAACCCACATATTGATCCATATAAATAAACTCGTGGTCAACTCGCATACATAATCCGCCCAACTCATATATTTCAATTACTCATTTGACTTGTTACTCATTTTACTCATTGTCCATTTAACCCAAATTCATACGAATTTAAAAATAAATAATCCCCTGTCTCAGTTCAAATTGCACCACAATCATTATCACGATGTTCAAGAAACATGTTTGACCGTTAATATGTTTAGATATTTATAATAATGACAATTATAAAATTGATATTTAGAAACTATTTGTTACGACGAATTCAACAATATCATATGCGATAATATTGTTGTTCATATATCTATTCAAATATGCGGTCAAAATTTTTAAAAGAGAATAGTAAAAAAATAAGTGTACAATTTGAATTGAGACAAAAGGAGAAATTTATTTGACCTGCTGGTTATGAGTTTATTTTGCCACATACAGGCCAAGCCCTCGGGCTGAGGCATGAAGCATTCGATATAGGCCCCCAATTTGTCAACTATACAGGGGGTTCATTTTAAGAAAAAATAACTGTATATATAGAAAATTAGCAAATATTGTACTGTGTTTTAATTAGTCATTTCAACAATTTTATTTTTTATTTTCATGTGAGCCCCTATTTAACAAATATTAGACACGCTAAATACTATATATGGGGCCTATATTTCGAATTTGCTTCAAACTCCTAAATAGTTAGGGCCCGCCCTGACCACATACCTAGATGATGGGTTAATTTATCATCTCCGATGCAAGTCTATCATTGAAAAACATCAATCTTATGTGGATGACATGTGTATTGACACCCTCAATTAGATCCTCTAAGAGCATCTCCAATGCAAACATCAAAATTATAAAAGTCACTAGCCATGTAATCATAATAAAGACTCAAGGTTAAAAATCATCTCCAATGTAAGGTCTCTTGCAACCATCAGTCTGACGTGGCTAAAATTTAAAGTGACTCCTTCAAATAGACCTTCAGATTGTCATAATGAGGCAGTCACTTTGTCAACTCATCAAAGTTTCCATACATATTAATTCCAATAAATTTAAATTTTCAATCAAGTTTCCATATACAATCCAATCAAATTAAATATTGAGTCAAATTTCCATTAAAACCAAATTTCAATCAATTTAAAATTTCAATCAAATTTGTGTGAATTTAGTTATATTATATTTCCTATGGGGTTGAAGATAAAATAAAATAAAATAAAATTAGAGATATTTTATAATTTATATTAATATTAAAAATAATGTGATTTATTAGAAAATTTTAAGTTTGAATATATATGTGTGTGTGCTCGTATTTTATTTTTTATACATATTTATATTGTTGTGAACTTGAGAATAAAATACAAATAAATTATATGTACGAATTTGAGTTTAATTTAGAATAAAAAATACAATATTTTTTTTACTTTTCATTATGATAAAAATGACATGTCAACATTGAACTTTATTTGTGTTGGAGATCAATAAATCCATATTGACAAAGGCTCTTCTATCCACATAAGCTCAATAACAATCTGCCAAATGGCTCCAAAATTCATTGGAGAGCATCTCTAATGTTTAGGGGTCTCCATATTTTTCAGCTGTCATGTGAAATATTTTGATCAAAACTTCAATACTCCCTCCGTCCCAACCAAATTTGCACACTTTTTGGTCAACTTTCTCAAAACATGTTTGTAAATTTGAACTATTATATAAACATTAATATCATCATGTGAGATATTGTTGGATTTCATGCATAATGTATTTTCTAAATATCATAGTTTAACACACCATTAATATAGGTAAATAAATTTATCGAATGTCAAATATGACGTGGGAAAGTTGGCCAAAATTATGCAGATTTGGTTGGGATGGAGAGAGTATTAATTTTTTATCTTTGACATTATTAATTGTCAATATTATACGTTGAAATTCAAATTTTATTATGTTTTAACTAATATAAAAATATTAATAAATTCTACTTTTAAAATTTATATTGTTTAATGGAAAATAGTAAAATTGTAAAAAGTAAATAAAAATTACCAAAAGTTAATGTTTTTGACAACTGACGACATCATAATGGCTTTTTTTGTATAAACGTTGTAACTGATTGTGCCACTCATAAATATTTTCACACAACTGATGTGGCTGTCACATGACGTATTTTTGGCTTGGGAGTCTGTTAATCTGATGTGGAAACTCACTTTTTTTGGCAAAATACAAAAATGACCCTATTATTTTACAAAAGTGCCAATATAACCATGTAAAACCTGAAAGTGCTAGTGTAACTCTAACTTTTGTATCAGATGTGCTGATATAATCTTTTAACACTATTCCGGCATTAACCGGTAGTTTTCCGGCGTTGACCAAATTATAAAAGATAAAAATATCCCTCATCTGAAATATAAAAATTTTATTGACCAATTTATCCCAAGATGATGTGGCTCTTTATTTTATTAAAAACGGGTTTTAATTAAAATCTTGGAACTTTTTTTCCTTCTCTCAGCCTATGTTCATTCCCCACTCTTGCACCAACCATAAGATCAAGATCTACTCAGGCTTTGCTCCTCCGGCTCTACTTTTCTTGCCGCTTCACCGTCGATCATTATGTTTTTCGTCTTCAGTCGTCTAATAGGATCATAGGTATGATTTGGGCGAATTAAAATTTGTGGTAATGTGGGCATAATGTTTTTGGAATTGGCTTGAAAATAGGTTTCAAACCCTACGTCTGATTTGGGGGAATTCGAGTGTTAGTTGTTTTGTTGTAAATTCCTATTCGGCTTTGTTGAATGAATTTTGATATGGTGATGTAATTGTTTGACAAGAAATGTTGTAGTGTGAAAAGAAGGATGGAGTCATCAAGCTGTAGTGTGAATAATTTTCGTTGGGAGAGTGTGCTTTGCAAGGTGTGAGGGGGGAAGAAACAAGTGTTTTTATGTCAAGAAGTACGAAGAATCCTGGCAGAATGTATTATCGATGCATGAAAGATGGATTCTAGCAGTGGGTTGTCAGTGATGTCGATGAGTCGGATCGTGGTAGTGGAGTTACCCCGATTCATCCCCAGCCCGATGTTCTAAGAAGGGTTATGAAACTAGATCCTTCGAATGAGGTGGTTGCAGTTCAAATGCCTAGTCCTACCGAAGGTATTGTAGCAGCCACAAATGGTTGTTATTGTCCCATAATCGTAAGGGCTTTGAAGGCACTAAATTTAGTGTTACTGGGTGCCTGCGGGTCATTTCTCCAAAAGAAGCCCAAAAAAGCCTACCTTAGAAGGTTACCCTAGAATTGTATGATTACCTTAGAAGCTCTCTAAAAAAGCTTCATCAAGACGCCTACGGGCCATTTGTGTCAGAAGTTTACGTAGATGTGTCGGCTGTATTTCCTTTGGGTGGCATTGGGAACAATTTCTGCAATAGCCTCCCTCAGACCCTACATTAAAATGTATAGTAACTCAGTCTTAATCAACACTTTATCAATAATTACAAGGTCATTGAGGGCCACATACATAAAATGTATAGTAACTCAACCTTAATCTGCATTTAGTAACTCAACCTTAAAATGTATAGTAACTTAGCCTTAAAACATATAGTAACTCAGCCTTAATCAGCACTTAATAACTCAGCCTTAGAGGGTCACATCAGCACTTTATCAATAATGACAAGGTCATATCAGTACATACATTAAATTTACAGGTTTAGACCAGCACATTGATAAAGTTTAGAGGGTTATATCAACACATAGGTAAATATTACAAGGTTAGATCAGCACATTGACAAAGAATACATGGTTTGATCAGCACATACATAAAAGCTAGAGGGTTATATAAGAACATAGATATAAATTACATGGTCATATCAACACACAGATATAAATGTTTCAACTATGGAAATAATAACATGCAGCAAAAACGAATACAACACATTGAACATACATAACAGGAAATGGGAATGTTACCTTTTGATGATTGGTCATGAAGGTCCACGGTCTATCTTTCGCAAAATCGCCAAGGAAATCTTCCTTCATCCGAAAGAAATATAACCAGTTATTTTTGGACTCGCTCTCAACATAGGCTACGATTAGGGAATAGAATCTGTCGTCGGGGTCATTTCCTATGGCACTGAGGAGCGCATCACTGCACCTCCCTTTCAAGTGACAACCGTCGAAACCTGGAACGGGCGACAACCATCTAAAAAGCCCCACTTCACATCATCTAAACTGAGAAAAAATCTCATCATAGTGGGGCACTACTTGAATTGATCCTTCGACATACTGTAACATCGCTTTGCTCCACGGATTACTTTTCACCACCCTAAACCCTAATACCGTGGCAGGGCCCTGAACGACTCACTGTGGTGACCATCTATCATCTCCAAAGCCTTTAACTTTGCCCTCATTAATTGGTGCCTCTTCGGTTGTACCCCGAATGTCAACAGGTGTTGTTCAAGCACAACATTTGAAACTTTCGGATTGGCGCTCAACAAACTCCTAATTTAGTGCGCAATCCAATTTTTAGATGTCGTCACTTTTCCTTCCTGCCTAAATGTGTGCTGCCCAACCAGCCTCCAAATAAAAAAAGGTGTGACACTCACCCACTACTGAACTATGCAACCTCTATTCATAGTTCTTGTCCTTGCACCTAACTGTCACCAGGTATTTCTCACTTTTCACAATTCCAAACTAAAATCACTCCTAAATTTAAAAAAATCGACTAATGCTTGCTTCAGATCTTTTTGCAACGGATACATCATGCCCTCCTTCAAGCTCACCCTCTCACCTTGCCCCGTCTCGAACTGTTCCCTATCCAGACACTTTCTTAGAGGAAGAAAATCACCTCCATCATCGGATTTTGTATCATAATCTGATTCAGTTTTGTTGTCCGCATCTACATTTTCAGCATCTTCATTGTCTTTGGGTTCTATCTCATATCCTTCTTCTGTGTAGCAGTATATCCATATTGCCTCCTTATCGAACACTGCCTCATCCTAAGATTTGTCGACGTTGGTCTCATTCTCACTACTGCGGTCCGAGGCATCGATGTTCATTGCAGCCCCAGCTTGCTTCAAATTTTCAGTTGACTTCATCTTCCTACCTTTGCTGCACTCAACCTGCCCTACAACTCCATTGACAACCTCCCTGAAAACCTCCATTGACTTCTCTTCATCACATTCCTTGAACATGCTAACAATGTCCTCCTTGGTGCGCAAAAAAATCTTGTGTTTCACCAAATGCTAATAGCTTAATGTCAGTTGTATTGTCTTCCACAATTTTGGATCACTAAAGAAGTACTCGGTGAAGTCCAACTTCAAAACAATGGTGAGTATCTATCCTGATCAATGCTTTCTAGTACTTTCCACCTATCACTGTGACGAAGCTTCATGGTGTAAAAAGCGTCGATGTCATCCTATACAAAAAAAACATAATCAAAAAATCGTAACACAAATGTGAAATCCAAAACTAACCATTCATGTGTTTATTGCACTCACTAAATAACACATTATCCAAAAAAATAGCTCATATAACAGAACACATGTAAACAAATGGTCATTAGGTTAGTGATGAGAGGTAATTACGAGTTACAATTAAGAGAAATACAGTGGTCATCATTGAAGGCAACAAGATGCACAAAAGTGAGTGGACATTTTTTAGAAAATAAATTTAAGGTGTAAGACAACAAACTTTACCTATGAAAAACTAGACGTGACTAGATCAGTGGAAACAAGGAAGCATAACACCCAACAATGTCGGCACAATTCTCAGTCCCCTGCCCTGTTCCCCCACAATCTTCGAATGCCACCGCTATTCTCAACAACCAAAGAAATTTTTAAAAACCCTAACCCTTACTTAAAAACCAAAATGTGAGTTTGGCATCAGTACCAAAACATGGAAAAACACTTAGACATCATCTCAAAAGGATTTTAACAGCCAACAATAACAAGACGTCGATTAAATACCCCAACATATTAAAAACGCTAAAACCCCTATCAACACTGCCCAAAAACCCTAAACTTCAGCAAAAGTGAAACAAATTCAAGAAAACTAGCATCGATTATACACGAGTACGCATAGAATAGGATGATTTTGGGTGAAATTCGGTCGGACCTTACCATTTCTACACCGACTCTGTTTTCTCCAACAAAATCTGCTAGCGCACCAGCCAGCTCCGACACACGGTGATAACGCACCACCAGTGCAGAACTCCAGCGAAGCAAACAAAGATGACAATAGGGCACACGCAAGCAGACCGTTCCGACGAGGTAGGGGGGGTTTCCTTTTCGAGTTCACTTGGGAGAGACGAAAGTCGAGCAGGAAAAAATGGGGAAAAAAGTGAAAACTCATGAGGTTATGTTGATTAAAGATTGAGGATATAAACGTTATTTCCAGTTATGAAGTTTTTTTGTTTTTTAACAGAGGGTACAATAGTATTTTCACGTATTTTCGGCCAAATTATGGTCTCCGGGGTTAGATTAGCACTTTCGATCAAATATTATAGTTATAATTCCACTTTTAAATTTTACAAGATCAAATTGGCACTTTGACCAAAACATAGGGTCATTTTAGCACTTAATTTTTTTATATATTTTATTTTTGAAATTGACGGGTTGGAGATGCTCTTGAACAACTGCTCTTCCAATGTCGATGTCTTTAGGCTCCGTCTAGTAAATATGTGCTTATAAGCAAATGTGACTTATTTTGAAAGTAGCGGAAGGTCAGATTCTGCAATTATTTTTATCACTTTACCAAATATTTAAAAAAATTACTTATAAGCAAATAAATTATGGGTCCGTCTCTTGAAAGACGATCTTTCCATAAGTTATGGAAAGACCAAGGTTTAAAGTGTAAATTAAAAGAAATGAAGATAAAATTTCCGGGTTGTATTAATCGGGTTATAAAATTTATAATTTCTACACGTTGTATAATAAAACTTTAATATTGTAACAAAGACCTTTTACCTTTTATTATTCTAATTAAATCCCGTCTTTCCATAAGTTTCCCAATACTTTCCCATAAATTATAAGTTATGCAAAACAGAATAATAAAGCGCTCGGAGAAAGAAGGAAATAAATCTCTCGCCTTTATGCCTTGTAAACAAAAAAAAGAAAGATGCCGATCGGAAGCATCCAAAGCCAAAGTCAGCTCCTTTCCTAGCTATACTATGGCAGCTGCTTGACGATTCACCCCCAATTTGCCGTCGTTAAGGTACCTGGGAATGAAAAGTTGGTGTTTGATGAATTGTATTCGCTGTAATTGATTCTGTCTGCTTTTTAAAAATGTTAAAGGATTTTAATGGGTTGTTTTCTACATTATATTCTTGCTGTTTTGTTATCCAGTTGGCTTGTAAAACTTGTACCAGTACCTGGTATTGGCTGAACTCAAGAACTCCTTTTCTTTTTTCTTTAAAAGAAAAAGAGTGCTTATGATGTATTGCATCCAGATTGTAGCCTAAATTGCTCAAAACACTGAATGTTCCATTTGGTTCTCATTGCAAAGCTGGATTCATAAGATGTGATAGTTGTGATAGTTTTTCTTTTCTCTTTTGGCAGATTTCAATTATGAAATATCTTTGTGATGACATGCTACATTTGTTCATAGCTCTGATGCTTCATGGCTCTTCCGCTCATTCAGGTCCGAAATAAATATCTGCTGTAACTTAATGTCATACAACTGATTCATCAGTTTTCTAAAGGTGGGTTTGTTTTGTGGAATTGCGAAAAATGGCAGAAATCTTCAGTTATACGGCATGTAGACAGTTACTGCAAATGTTTACTGCAATCCTGTTCTTCCATGGTTCTGAATATGTCCTCGCGATGTTCATTCACGGGAAGTCGAATATAAACCTCAAATCTCTTTTGATCAGCAGACATTATATCCTTGCAATGCTTTGTTCAGTTGTGGAGTACATTGTGGAAATCTATTTCTTTCAGGATTTAAAGGAACACTGGTGGATAAGTAACGCTGGTCTTGGTCTGGTCATTACCGGTGAAATCATTAGGAAATTGGCTATAATAACTGCTGGTCGGGCCTTCACTCATCTCATCAAGATTCATCATGAGGACCATCACGAATTGGTGACTCACGGAGTTTACAAATATGTCCGCCACCCTGGATATACTGGTTTCTTCATCTGGGCTGTTGGCACTCAAATAATGCTGTGTAATCCATTATCTACCTTCGCATTTTCCATTGTGGTTTGGCAGTTTTTCGCATCAAGGATACCGTATGAGGAGTTCTTCTTGAGGCAGTTTTTTGGATCTCAATATGATGATTATTCTAGGATCGTTCCTTCTGGAATTCCATTTCTAAAATGATGATAATCATTCTGAGGTTTCTGCTTTCTCTTATGTAAGCTTCAATAGCTAGGCTAGAGGATCTCTAATCTGGGGAGAAAAACCTTTGGATATCTGTTATTCAGCTGGTTCTCCCCCCTTACTACTTGTCTCCGTGTAGCATAGTGTGGCCTTTTGAAGAACAGAAGAATAGTTTTGACGTTCAATGAGTATTCTCTTACTTAATTTTACCCGTTATATTACATTGTGTTTAATTGCTAGTTTCTTTCAGCTGAATTATTTTATCTTTGTTCTAGCATCTTTAAGGTAGGTAAGTAGCTAACCCAACCCCGTAGGCATAGGATAGAGCCTTAGTTTCTGGTGTGTTTTATTTCAGTTCTTTGATGTAGACATAGACATGTCTAAAACCTTGCCGAATATCTTCATTTTGTGAAGTAACTAGGCTTAGTTGGGGAAAGGAACAGATTGACTCGGGGAGGTTTGATTAACTTCTCGACTTCTAGCAAATAATGGGAGGTCAACTTGAGCTTACTGAAGAAAGAAAACTATGTTATAGACATTCCGTTTAATACATGTTCATGTTATAGGTTTGTTACGGTCTTCTTTGAAGTGTTGCTTATTAATATTCCATACTCCTTAGTTGGAATGTGGTGACTTATTGAGCAAGTGGAATGAAGGGGAGATATTTGTATAGTGTACTACTCAAATCCACCTTTCTATGTGATTTTCGAGCCCCGGGAGTAACTTAGTTCTCTTGGATTTTTAGTATTACAATTTTTATTCATCGATGTCCTGACTTTAGTAACTTAGTTCTCTTGGATTTTTAGTATTACAATTTTTATTCATCGATGTCCTGACTTTAGCAGCTGAAGCTCCGATTAGTTCAGGGAATTAGTCAGGACTCGGGTTGTTTACTCGAGATTTGTTGTAGTTCTTTCTATTAGATTCTAGTGTTTTATATTTCATACTCGTATGTTTCCCAACTGATTCACCTCTGCACTAAGGGCTCGTTTTTGTTTATGTTTTCGTTTTCAGTTTGTCAGACATTCTATTACAAACATGTTAGCCGGGAACAGCTCAACAGCATGCTATGCTGTATCATCACTTATTATTCTTTTCATTTCACATGAAGATAGTAGTAGTTATTTTAGTAATGCAGAACTTGACTGATTGTGTACAAGGAGTACATTTTACAGGACATTAACTAGTTTTACCTGAGTAAACTACTCCCTCCAACCTGCACAATTTTTTGTCAACTTTCTCAAGTCACGTTTGACCATAAATTTCAAACTAGTATATGGACACCAATATCATCGTGTGAGATATTGTTGTATTCCATACATGATGTATTTTCTAAATATCAAACTTTAACACACCATTTGTATACGTAATTAGAGTTATCGTTGATCAAACATGACCAAAGAAAGTTAACCAAAATATGTAGATTGGGGTGGAACCCTGGTATTAAAATGCGCTCCGATGCGCCCACGTAATGCGCGATGCCGCCTCCCCGCATTAGTTGTCTTGCTGCCCTAGTTTTCCATGATGCGGCCGCATCAGATGTGATGAACTCTGATGCGGCCGCATTATGGCTTTGATGCGTTGGATTGTTAAAAAACTCATTTAAATAAAAAAATCATTTAATTAAAAAGTCCATTCAAGTTGAAAGTCCAAAAATATAGAAAAGGAAACCCTTTCATTCTTATTTTCTCCTCGTCGGCTCGTTCGCCGCTGCTTCTCTTCCCTTCGGTTGGCATCTAAGACTCTCTTCACTCATCAACGGCTCTCTTCGGTTGGCCTTCTAAGACATCCCTTGATGATCTTTAAACTTGCATTTTTAAAAAACTTTGAAATCTAAAATCTAACCTTATAGTTCTGAGGAACTAATATGTTGTATCTGTGTTGTTTTGTTTTTTTAGTGTGTTTTTTGCTGAGACTTGATAGTTTTGAAACTTGATATTATTCTTCTATTGTTGTTGGTACTTGGTAGTTAATTCGCTATTTGCTATTTGGTTGAAGTTATTATGAATCTAACTTTACATTTGATTATTTGAACTTGCTTTGCATATGCATATATACAATCATATTGAACATAAAATAGGTAGCGCATCGGAATCGTGATGCACTCGCATTGCACGGCGCATGACACATTATTCTAATTTTAGTTCTTAGCGCATTTTAGCGCATCCCGCATTTTAAAAACCAAGGGTGGAACGGAGCGAGTACCAAATCGTAGTTAAAGAAACCCCTAAAGTCATTTCTCTGGGCAGGTTACCGGCAGGTTACCGGCATCTCCCCATCCTGTTTTTCTCTCCATTTCTATTCACTTTATTAGTTTCGATTGAAATTTTCATATCAATTTGTTAAAAAATAAATGTGTAGTCTATAGAATATTGGAACATCATACTCCTTGGTATCATAGTTATAGGTGTTTGGATTTAGGTGAAATAGAATTAGTGGGTGAAATTAAAGGCAGAAAGTAAAAGGTAAAATGAGTAGATGAAACTAAAGTAATCTTGCAAAAAATGAAAAGTGTCACTTAAAAATGAACACCCTAATAAGGTAATTGTGCCACAAATAGAGAAACGGATAAATTAATGTATTTTTTCCACCATAATTAATAAGAAGTGCCAATTTTATTTCACCGACGTTTTTATTTAATAGTACTACCGACGATTCTATTCCAGCATGTTCAGTCGGGGCCATAGTTCGTGAAGTGCAGATGTTGGAATCTTCGTACCAAGAAAATATTGCATGTGTTTATGTTATTGCTTTGGTAAACTTCAAACTCAAAACAAAGGGAAGAATGCTAAGATAGATCGTGCAACGAAATGCCTAATAAACTATTGTTAGTGATTGGGTTAAGGTTGGTAGAATCCTACAATAATGTTTAAATTTTCTCAAACACAAATTGATTGAATATATAAATGGCAAGTGATCCATTTTACACTAATAGTCACCCTATTGGGGAAATTTTTGGTCTATGACAAATGCAAGTAGAATTTCTGATCCAAGACAAAAACAAGTAGAAGAAAAGTGTGGGAGAATAGAATAAAATTTATAAATACAAAGGCAACATTCAAGTCGTGTATTACACGTTGCTTAAACCTTTATTTGCTCCTATTTGTGTGTATATGATACAAAACAAATATCCTCAAGGATAAAATGAAATTTTGTTGACAATAGTTTGCACTAACTACTTCAAAACCGAAAACAAAAATAAGAAGAGCATAATGATTTCTTGTAAATGGATGAGTTTTTTCGGCAACAAAACTCCACTCTTCTGACCTCTATTTATATAGCTAAATGGTCTTCCCAATAGACACAATGATTGACGATGAAGAATCATGTATCCTAAAGTGCACCCTTTGAGATTGCTTGAATGATTGATCACATCCTTTGCTGAAAATGACTTGTATCTTTTTAATATTAAGAAAAATACCAACAATCCCCCGCCATTTTCAATTATTGAAAAATATCTTCTAGGTCTCTGAACTCACTCTGATAACATGTGCATTAGCAATGGTGTCTTTCAATTCAACCACTACCTTAGTGAAAGTTTTTATAACTTGTCGAGCCGCTTGGTAGGCTAAGGTTTGAACCAATAGTTTATGTAACGAGCCACATATGTCAATCACACACAGATTCGCTTCCTCTAAATTTCTATAAAACAACACATATCAATTCATGTGCCCCAATCCTATTCATGAATGTTTCCAAAATTCAAACCAGAACTACGTTGATTGACTTCAATTCATGCACTCACATAGTCAAATTCATATGCCCCGCCATACGAAGTATTTTTTTCTTTCATGCAAACAGCATATGAATACATTGTATTTGACATTTCCTGAACCTTTTAAGAACACTAAGTACATCCTCTCATATACTAGCGGGAAATGAACACTATATTCTCAACTAGTGCTCCAACCATTTAAAATGTACTTTTCACTCATAAAATCCAAGACTAGGCAATTTGCTAGCATCGAATTGAGGTTTCCACCGTTGTATGGTCTATATTATGGATTTCAATCCCATCTCAGTGGATGGTTTCAACACCATATCTCTACTTAGTCCTTTGGTTAAAGGATCCTCCAAGTTATCTTTGGATTTGACGAAATCCACGGTTATAACTCCTCTTGTGATCAAGTCGCTAATCATACTATGCCTCACTCTTATGTGTCTCGACTTTCCATTATACACTTCCTTGTATGCCATTTCAAGGGTTGAGGTACTATCACAATGTATAGATATAGGCGATATAGACTTGGGCCACATTAGTACTTCATATAATAAACTACACAACCATTCAGCTTCTTTGCTTGCTACGACTAATGCTATAAATTCAACAGTCATGGTAGAGTCATAAATACAACTTTGTTTCTTTGATGCCCAAGAAACAACTCTACTACCCAGAACAAATATCCAACCACTTATGGATGAGTGATCATCTTTATTTGTGATCCAAATCGCATCAGAATAACCCTCAAGAGCTGATGGGTATCCTTTATAATTGATATTGTAATCCTTTATTTGCTTGAGATATCTTAAAACTCTCGTGAATCCAAGCCAGTGTTGCTTGCTAGGATTACTTATAAACCTACTTAGCAGTCCAACTACATATGAATATATGAACGTGTGCAAGTCATTGCATACATTAAGCTAGCTATCACACTTGCATAATCAGCCTGTGATGCAGCTTCTCCCTTATCTTTCACATAGTCTAATTTAAAGTCAGTGGGAGTTGAGGCTGGCTTGCAATCATAATGATTGAACTTCTTAAGAAGTT
>JAULKM010000013.1:12142905-12152944 GCA_032355605.1 Rubia tinctorum
TCAGTTTGACTCAGTTAAGTTCAATTCAACTCTTCTCAACTCTTCTCAATTAATCTCAGCTCCAATCAACTCAACTCAACTCAACTCTTAACAGCTCTTCTCAACTCCAATAAATTAATCTCAGCTCAACTCATACCCATTTCAGCTGAACTGGATAGAGCCTAAATCTCGCAAGAGTCACGAGAGTACCAACAACATGCCTGGAAAAATGAAAACATAAAAAACAACTAAAATCAAAATTTACCTAAACCATGTTTTCATTTAGGGAAGTCATGCTACAGTACAAATCTTCAATAACCCAAAAGTATGCCCTCCAAACCCATCGTAGATGTGGTACCATAGGCTGGTGGGAGCTTCGTTGTACGCCAGAACCTTTTCTTGACGAATACATACTACAACATAAAGTCCCATTTTCCTATTTTTCAGTGGGCTAGATCATGTACCCGCCATAAGATGACTTATTTTGACTGTTGCCCGCAACCCATCACCACTACTAACAAAGTCGTCCAACGAATCAAGTCGTCTTTCCACTGCAGCCACCACGAGGTTGTCGTGGCTACAACCTACCACAGTGGAAATTTGTTGGACTACGAGACTACATGTGGAGTGGGGATATATTTAGGGATGGGCTAAAACAGAAAAATACGTTGGATGTGCTTTAAGGTTATATTATGGAAGTGTTGGGATGGGGAAGACGTCGTTGACCTATGTTAACTGTTGATTGACAGTGTGTTGGTCCCCCCTAGAGCTCCCTCACTGAGCTTTGTTCACCATTTTTGGCAACGTAAGCCAATTTCTTCTCAGAAGCTTTTGCCCCGTCGGGGACGCCGTCGGGAAATAGCGCTAGGAGCTTCCATTGGATATAGTCAGAGTCTGTGGCATCGATTCATTTGGGGACAGATTGGAAGCGATGGTGGAGCATGGTGGTGTGAGCGGCCCTGAACTGCCAACCATAGATCTCCTTCGCGTGGATGTACCATTTCACCGACTGTGATCGTAGGTCTCCTTTGCGTGACTCGTGACTCGATTCCTGCTAGCTCATACCAGCAACCTCTTCTTCGACGAATCAATTGGCCGACATGTTCATTGAAGATCTCCACGCACAATGTGACGTTTGAGCTGGTTTCTCCACCGGGAACAAAATGGGAGGTGGCGCTGCTTCGTCAAGGCAAGGGCGGATCATGTGCGACAACTTCCCATCCCCAGATCTACAACTTAAGATGATGACAAAGAAGAACATAAATGAAAAACATTTGGGGGGGGGGGGGGCATGAGTAGGGTTTGTTTTATTTAATTTTCTGGTAGATGAGGGTTTTTCCTAGAGAGATTTTTATTAATAGGCTTATTCAGGTCTCTACGTGTCATTTTGCATCCTTTCTTTCTTTTAACACTAATTTATCGCGTGCCTGACACAAAGTTGTGTAAAACTCCCAAGATGACTTTTTTTTAAAAACAGTGGTCTCATTCTCATTAATTCCAGGATTGTCACATAATTGTGTCAGATTTGGGTCGTACAACCTCTAACTAAAAATTAAAACTAATATTTCCAACTTTTGAAACCATCGTGTGGCTCACATACTGTGGGCTGAGGCTTCCACATTTTTTTATTTCAATGCATAGGACAATTCCTAGATTTAAGTCAACATGCCATATTGGTAGTCCACTACTCGGGTTGTGCCTCTAAACTTCTTGTCTTGACTAGATTGCATCCGCTACTCTATTCCTTGATTAAGAGGGAAAGGAAATTTAAGAAACACCGTTCTAAGAAAATTATTTTTTCCTTGAGGGGGTTCTATTCTACAGACATATAAAGCACAAGGATAGAGAACTTGTGCATAACTGAGAATTGATGGGGGAATATAACTTATGTGGAGAGATTTTTGAAGAAAAAGCTCAAAAAAGTTTGAAGGAGAGAGATTCCAAACTTTGACTGATTGTTGAGAGAATGTATGCAAGTATAAAGTGGGTTTTTTTGGGTAAGGAAGGATATATTTGACAACACAAGTTTAGAGGCATTTTGAAATTAGAAGTAATAATTGTCGCCTTGAAAATAGGTTGTAACGTGCGGCACTAATGGAAAGTGCATTCTCTCTAAACAAAATGTGCAGATGATCCAAATACCTTCCAACTACTCAATGTGGAAGAAATAAAAGGTCATTAACAATGCATGGCCTTCAGACACAAGTATCTATGAGAATCAAAGGTATTAGTCTAAGCACAACCTTCGGTTTTCTCGGGGGCTAGTGATAATGGTTGGGCCAAATCCCACAGCCTGGATCAAATCCTAAATGTCTGTACTACGTTATCAACATTGGGTCAAGCCAATATGATGATAATATCTTCCACTCTGAGTATATCTATGGATTTGTACTCATATTCAAAGTATATTTACGTAATAGTGAATACATGGTAGTTCTATTATGGTAAGACACATATTCCTATACGGAAAGAGCATATTTATCCTAGTATGATTTGGAGAAGTTATAGGGATCAACCCCACCGCGGTATGTCTCTATTCAAACACTTTTGGTTTGAGTTAAGCATCGAAGAGTCTTCCCCTTTGTCTTGCAGGTTTGACGCTCAGAGCCATGTTCGTTCATCAAGTCGGTGTTCATCCTGCATTAGACTTGCTGACGTACACTTTTCGTGAGATATATTAATCTGTATCCTTAATTTATTGTTCTTGTTTATAATGTTGATCATTGCTTTCATGTTATTAAGTAGTACGCAATACTTGGTGATATGAAGGTTAATTTTGTGCCAATTGAACCAAACATCCATAATTGTGGTTTAAGTTTGATTAGTGCATGGTAATCAAGGGGAGATTAGTCTTGATTCAACAATTTTGAATAAGAGTTTGTTAGTTATGAATTAGGTCTTTCTAGTTATTAATGATACTAGCATATTAAGGGTGTGTTTGGCGGAACTTTGCTTATTAGTAAATTGGTTTATTTTAAAATCTATGGGAGAGCAGTTTTCGCTTTCGCTCCAAATATAGTTTCTGCTGCTAAAATAAGCATTTTTTATATGTTTACCAAACAAAAAAATGCTTAGTTTATAAGTAAATACTTATAAATCCTACTAAACAAACCCTAAATATATACATCACATAAGTAGTATGTTGGAGAAATGATTATTGAATCGTCTTCATAACTATCGACAAGGTAAGGAAATATTGATTGTTTGAAACTATACTAATTTGTATGCATGCATTTAAAATCATTTTTTCATCAAGAGCAGTAATGAAAGCCAATATAAAATTGATTGGAGCAAAAATTTCTCATCACAGTTTGATAATTTTGCAATCTATATCCACTTCCCAGTTGCCATTATGTTCGTTCTCAATTTCTAGTAATTATTATTCACCTCTTTCAACTCATCATTTTAGTTACAAATTCGCAGGTAAAAGGTTAAGAAAAAATATCATAAATCCTTTAATTCGTGGTGCTGCCAATTTTTTGATTCGAGAATACAAATTAGAGATGATTCGATTCGAGTGGGCTCAAAAATTACTTTTTAATAATTTATAACATATAGATGAAATGAAATGACATTGATCCGACTATAATCCCGCAACTTGAATTGACACTTATACTCAGGCGCAATAATATTTCAACCCCTAATTTAAAAACTGAGTATATTTACATGGAAAAAGCTTGTATTTATTTTTTAGTCAAACGACACAATATCTACCTACTCAAAACCAAACTTGTATTATTATTCTAATGGCATTAATTGTTTATGCATTTGACAGGGCTTGTAAATTGTTTTGCATATAATCTAAACACCTTTGATGTCTGATAAACTCTTTTAGAAATGATTATTTTAAATGTAGGAGGTATTTTTGAGAAAAACCAGAAACCGATATTCCCTTACATTTATAATAAGTCAACTTTACCTGTAAATATAGATTCGCTAAACACACCCTATTTTTATGTATCATTTTATAATCCAATCTTCATGCACCCACTTGCCTAATATGATACTCCCTCTATCCCAGATGAAGTTGCAGTAAGAGAAAGAGAAATTATTTTTATGGTGAAATTTGTTTATTAGTTAGTGGGGCATGTGGTATGCGGGAATTTGTCTATTACTTAATGTGGCATGTGACCCAAACTCTTTTTTTATTATTGAAATCTGACCCAATTAGGAAAAAATTGAAGAGTGCAAATTAGTCTGGAATGTTCAAAAAAAGAAAGAGTGTAATTTTAGTTGGACGGAGAGAGTGTTATTTTTATCATTTAATTAATTTGTGTAAAAATTATTAGATTGAAACAATTTATTGAGACATAGTACTAGAGTAGTATCAATGTTGAAATTCAGATCAAACAAAAAGAAATGCATTAACGCCCTAGACAATTTACAATGTGACTACTCCGAAATCGCTCTTGTGGTTTCAATTAATTAAATAATCAATTTTTCTCTTCCATCTCAACAATTGAGACAACAACTAAATCACTTCATTTTTTCTCCACAATGGTTGAGACCACTTTGAGACAACTCTATGGACCCCACTTGATTCTCTATCATACTCATTGTTTTTACCTTTAATGTTTAATTCAAATAAATTTACCCAATAAAAAAATTGAAATATGAAATTTAATAATACACCTATAATTTTTTAATTGAGTTTTTTTTCAAATCTCTTTTTTGAAATTAATTCCAATTTTTAAAATTTATTTTATGAATTATAATTAAACAAAAGAAAAATATATATTTTATAGAATGTAATTTTGATTTTTTTAAAAAATATAAAAATTCATTTAAATTTTAAAAATTAAATAGTATCATTTTTTGCAATTTTTTCCATTTTTAAAATTTTAAATAGCATAAAATTAATTTTCAAAAATTTTAAAAAAATATTTTTTAATTTTTTGATTGGGACACGTGTAACCGCCAGATTGGGCCATGTGTCCCATCTTGTTCAAAAAAAATTAAAAAGGGGCCAGTTGGGGGCCACGTAACCCAATCACAAAAAAGAGAGGCGACACAGCGCTTGGGGTTTTGCCCACATGAAGCCTCTTCCAAAGTCAGAGGTTGTTAGCTTTGGGCCGATTTTCATTTGAAGAACCGTTCCCTAATCTGTATTTGATGCAGTTTAGGTTCTGTTCCAATTTTAATTGAGACCTCTTTCAAACGCCATTGTACATCTCTTACTTTGCTGTGGAAAAATTAGCTCTTTCGATCTGCCACCCATTAAAATTAGAAACAGGTAGGATTTGGAGGCGGGAGGAACGTCACTGTTGTGTACGCGTCACAATCTGCAGGCGTCAAAATCTAATCCAACGGCTGATATTTAAAATCCGATCTAAGCTACAAATACTGGCACCGAACCGTAACTGACAAACGTGTGGTCAAAATAAGATCTTGAAATTGGAGTTTGTAAGAATATTCTCATCATTGCACTTTGACAAAATTGCCCTCCAAAGATTATTTTGATTTTTTCTAGTATCATTTTCAGTTGGCAGTTTTCAATTGCATGCTCACTTTCACTGCTGCTAGCTAATTTTGCAGTTTTTATAAGCCCGCTACATATAAAGGCTCTGTTTGGCTCAATATTTTCATCAGTTAGTCTGTTGGAACACAATATTTTTATAAATTATAAAAAGATCAAAATTTAAATTATAAATTTGTAAATATAAAAATAAAAATTTTGAATTGCATTAATTGAGTTATAAGTTTATAATTACTGTACGTTGCATACATTTTTTGATATTGCAACTAAGATCTTTTAACTTTCTATAATTATAATTCAATCCCGTCTTTCCATAAATATATTAAAAATAGATTATCTTTCCCAAACAATTTGCTTATTTTCAAATACTATCTCTATTTTCTTAAATTTGTCATATTTTATGCTCCCTCCGTTTTCTATTTATGACACCATATATTTAGTTACTTGGATTTAGGTGAAGAAAATGAATGGATGAAATTGAATGTAGAAAGTAAAAAGTAAAATGAGTGGATGAAATTGAATGAATCTTGCCAAAAATGAAAAGGGTGTCAAATAAAAGAAAACATCAATTTATAATAAATGTGTCATAAATAACAAAACAGAGGGAGTGCTTTTGTACTTTTGTTAACATTGATACATTTTTTATGACAAAAAGTAAATCATTTCAATTTTTCATTAAACTTTTTAGCCTCGATGCTGATTTCTCTTCAACATTTCAACTTGCAAAATTAGAACACCTAAAACTTCAGTGCGAGGTATAACAAAGCGAATGGAATATTATTATACAGTACTATGCATCATACCGTCAGTAAAATACATTTAATTATTTTATTTGAAAAATCCATTCATGGTTTATATATTGTATTTCTAGAATACAATATAATTTGCATTATATTTTAAATATTTAACAATTATGATCAATATAATGGCTAATATATTTAAAATTCTATAGTCCCTATGTTATTTTAAGGGTTTAGCATCTCATTTTAGTTTAAAAAGTTTATTTAGACATGATCAAATAATTTTTATTAAGATAACAATATTATTATTATTATTATATAAAATATTCAAAATATTTTTTAATTTGTTAAGATATTTATATTTTTATAAAATTTTGTTTTACACCAACTAATCATTAGATGAAGTCATTTTATAATTGATGTAACTGGTGAGAAATTTGATGTTTGATATTATTTATTTGATCGAGGTTCATATAACTTTATAAAACTTTGATAATGTATCAAAATATATAAATAATGATAAAAAAATTATTTTGATAATTTTTTTCATGATTGAACTAACTATTAGTCGATATAACATGAAAATTTCTTTTATCTTAAACTCCATCCGTGCGTCCCAAATTAAACTGCATAGATTTTTTTTACAGTTTAAAAAAATATATTTGGTCGTTAATATATTTAACTACGTAAAATAACAACAAATAAAAAGTTAATATTTAAAACCTACTTATTACGACGAATCCAACAATATCACATACGATAATATTATTATGTATTTGATTGAAGTTTGACAAACTTATGATTATCAAATATACTGTACATAATTTTTTAAAACTGATGTATGACAAAATAATAGCTCAAAAGATTAAGATTTCAAAGACACGGAGGGAATGTATACTTCAAACAAACTCATCTCATCATTTGATATCATTTTGCCAAATTTGAACGTGCCGCGTTCAGTTTAATGGGGATTAATGACTAATCTACAATTTACGGGAAATTTGTGGGAAATATCGTCTTTTCATAAATATACGGAAATATGAGCTTTAATTAAAATAATAAAAGGTTTTAGTTGCAATATAAAAAATTTATTACGCAACGTATAACAGTTATAAAGTTCATAACCAGATTCATGCAAACCAAAAAATTTATCTTCATTTCTTCTAATTTACACTTTAAATTTTGGTTTTTCATGACTTACTCAAAATTTATTAAGAAAATACAAAACATGAAACTTAGATAATTATAGATATTAGCAACGGTAATCATGTCTTAAAAAATTAGCGAGCCCACTTATGTTTGCAAGATAAGGACAAACTTATTTGTAACACAAATTACTGATTTTTCTAAATATATTTTAAGTGTTCAAATTTTGTACTCCCAAAATTCTAAGTAGTAATTACCTCCCAAAATTCGGTTCTATATATTTTTCTTTGTCCTGAACAGATTTTCAATATCATACTATCCTGGGAATTTTTTACAACTAATTTATTTTGATTTAATTATGATTTATTATTGAAATAAAATTAAACACAGTGTAGAATAGTACTAATAATATATTAAAATTAAGATTAAATAATATTAATTCAAAATTTAGTGAATAAAACTGAACTGAAGATAAATTGAAAAGAATAAATTATTGATTATATATTGAAAAAAACTTAATATCAATTCAAACTTATTATTTTCATAACAAATCACTAATATGTACTCCCTCCGTCCCATAGAAATTGGTACAATTTCTATTTTTGTCCGTCCCACATAAATTGACACAATTTATTTCTTACCTAAAGTAACAAAAAATAAGCTTATACATTAACTGTATTATCCCTCAAGAGGGTTGTTAAATTTACTAATCAACTCTTCCATTAACAAAATATCATTCCTTTATTTTTCATGAACACTTCCACCTCATTTTATTAAAAATACCAATCCAAAAGTATTTACGCCAATTTTTATGGGAGGGAGGGAATATATCACATTTGATATTAACAGGACCTTTTATTTGTGAACTTTTACAAATTGACGCAGTATACCACTATACCAGACATTTATTCATCAAACAACCTATAAATAGAAATTAGATTTTAAAAAATATTGGACCGCAACTTCTATACTCTCTCCGTTTCTTTATAAGTGACATCATAAATTTAACTGCTTAGATTTAGGTAAAGAAAATGAGTGAATGAAATTGAATGTGAAATGTAAAAAGTAGAATAAATGAATAAAATCGAAGGAATTTTACTAAAAATGAAAAATGTGCAAATATAAAAGAAATAACTAAAAAAAATGATAATAATAAAGAAACTGAGACTCGAGAAATTGTTAAAATATACACGCATACACAGTTATCTCGTTTTCAAAAAGGTCAAGGGCGTTACAGTCAATTCAGGTGTTCTAGTAGTCTAGAGAACATGTGATCCCTGTAGATTCAAACTTTGGTTGGCTCTTAAAAAGTTGTAAATAAATTTTAATAATTAAAAATCACATTTGGACACACCAAATCCCTTTCTGTATAATCCCTCTGTTTTTTATTTATGACACCATATGTTTAAATACTTGAATTTAGGTGAACAAAATGAATAGATAAAATTGAATGCAGAAAGTATAAAGTAGAATGAGTGGATAAAATAGAGATGTGCCAAATAAAAAACATCAATTTATAGTAAGTGTGCCATAAATAACAAAATAGGGAGGGAGTATTCAAAATCTGATCTCAAAAATAAAAATTCAAAGCCTCAAAAAATAAAATAACACAAAATTGCTGGTTCAATGAAAAAATAAAAGCAAAAGAACAGAAAGAGAATAAAGAATAAAGATAAAGAGAAGGAGAGAGAGGGGGGAATGCAATTGGAAGAAAAGCACAGAACTTGAAGCAAGCAAGGAAAAGCTGCTAAATTATTTATAATAATAGTTTCTACCCTTTTCCCTCTCCTCTCTCTGATAAATTTCAAATAACCATTTTGAGCAACCGTTATCATTTATTTCCCCATTTATTCTGAATTTTCCAGAGTTATTTGTGCCTAATTTTGGAGGGTTTTCAATTGGAATGTTGATGATAGCTGTCTAATCCCCTCAAAGTAAATCTCATCATCTACTGTTCTTGATGCTTTTAAATTACCATTCCTATGTTTCTTACAATCTATTGATGCCCTTTTGCAGTAGAAGAATATTTTTTCACGATTGTTTGGTGAAATTGAAGTGCAAGAAGGATTGAAGAGGGACTAGATCGAGGATTTTAAGGTTCGGACATGAAAACGATTTGAACTTTGTTGTATTTATGGAATGCTATTAATGTAACCTAGTTTGTTAGGTTGTGGTTCAGTTTGGATTTTGAAGGGTGCGATTGATCAGTGAGAAACCAGCACTAGTGAATGTTTGAGTTGTTACAGCAGGAAATGGTCCCCTCCATTAAGTTCGGCAGATAAGCAAAGTGGGGCAGATCCCTTGGGGAAAGTTTGATTTGCTTTATTGTTTGAGGGAGAGAGGATTTGGAGCAAAAAGTTAGCTTTTTGATCCAATTATTGAAGTTTCGATCAGAATAGTTGTTTAGAGTAGCAGCGTTTCAATGCAAAACATGTCCCAGAAAGGCAGAGGCTTACCTTCTCTCCAAACTATCAAGTCATTGCCTGTGGACTTGAGGTCCGGGGTAGTGGGGTCGCCGAATTCTAATTCTCAGTATTTAGCAAAACCGGGTGGCTGGAATGTGAGCATTGGTGGAGCATTGTCTGAGAGCTTTGTGGCGAATGGTGGAACGTTGACGATGGATGGTGTCAATGGAAATGTGGATGTGGAAAATGATGATTCCCCTTATGGTAGTTTGGATGTATCAGCTGAAGAGAGG
>JAULKM010000013.1:12179438-12191945 GCA_032355605.1 Rubia tinctorum
TGAATTGTGCCATTTTCTTTGGGACGGACGAAAATAGAAAGTGTGCCATTTTCTCCGGGACGGAGGGAGTATTATTTTACCTGAGGATAATAGTAATAGATGGTTTTCCACATTTCAATTAGACCAAAAGTTAAGAAAATGGAGAAATAATTGATATAAAGTGGCTAGTATACTCAAAAAAATTAAATGAAGTGTTATGTTTTTGTTGTAAAGTTGTAAGAAGTGTTCGTTCTAAAAGTCAATTAGCTACAATAGGAGTTGATGATTGGAGACATTTAAGTGAAAAAATTAAACAATATGAAGATACTAATGAGCATCTTAACAACTTAGGGCATGGTCTGAACTTCAAATTAGATTAAAATCAAATCAAAAAATTAATAGAGAATTACACGACCAAAATAAAAAGATACAGAACATTGGAAACAAATTATGATTAAAATAGTTTCTGTTGTTAAGCGCTTAACAATTAATAATTTGGTATTTCGTGGAACAAATGAAACAATTAACGAAGTTTGTAATGAGGACTTTTTAGGATTTATTGAATCTATAGCTGAATTTGATGAAACAATGAAACATCATTTTCAACTCATTCATGATAAAAAAATCATAGTCATTATTTTATTCATAAAATGCAAATGAACTAATGGACATGTTAGCATTAAGAGTGAAGACAACAATAGTTTAAAAAAAATCAAAGAAGTTAAATACTTAACAGTCATTCTAGATTGCACTCCCGATGCTAGTCATATAAAACAAATGACTTTGTTTATTAGATGTGTGGATGTTGTAAATATTCCAATAAAAATAAAAGAATATTTTTAATATAATTTTTAGATGTAAAAAATACTTCTGAATTGAGACTTTTTGGTGAATTACAAGCTGCTCTTATCTCTCTTGGTTTAATTATTAATGATGCGAGGGGACATGGGTATGATAATGGTTCTAATGGGGAAAACACCAAGGCGTTCAAAAAAGATTATTTGATATAAATCCGAGACCTTTTTATATGCCTTGTAGTTTTCATTCCATAACTTAGTTCTTTGTGATATGACTAATTCTTGTTTAAAAGATTTTTTTGGAGCATGTCAATATTTGTATAATGTATTTGCTAATTCAACAAAGCAATGGAATATTTAGTTGAATATGAAGAATAACTAACTTTGAAATATTTGTGTGTAACCAAGACGATAGAGTCGTATAAAAAGTGTTAAAGCAATAAAAAATCAAGCTCCAAAAATAAAAATACTTTAATAAAATTGGCCGAAGTTTGTGATGACTCTAAAATAAGTTAGGATAGTATCAGGTGAGTTATCAAGTTATGAATTCATTTTAAGTTTGGCTATTTGACATGCCATATTGTATAGGATTAATTTAATTAGTAAAAATTTACAAGATGAATATATGCATCTTGATGTAGATATTGAAAAATTGAAAGTATTAGTTTCTTATTTCGAGAAATATAGGATAGATGAGTTTGTGTCGGTTATAACTGATGAAAAAGAAATTTCCAATGAAATGGAAATTGAACCAATTTCTCAAATAAACGCATAGTGATAAGAAAGAAACATTTTGATTAAATTCAAGATTCTGAAAGAGACCAACAGTTTGCGCAAGAAAATTTCAGAACTGACTATTTTATTGTTTTAGTTGATATGACCATTTCACAACTAAAAAGTAGATTCAAACAAATGGTTGCTTTTGAATCTACATTTGTTTTCTTATTTGATGCATCACGTTAATTTTTATTGGATGATGAAGGAATGAAAAATCGTTGCTTCAAACTTGATTTTTTTTTGACACGTGGTGATGATTGTGATACTGATGTGAAATGTTTGTTGTCTGAATTACAAATGTTACAAGAAGTGCTATCTAAAAAAACACATAAATTTTCATAACCATGAAATTCTTTTAAAATTTTAGAACTTTTAAAAATGATGGACATCTTTTTAAATGTTTTAATTTCATATAGAATCTTAATAACTGTACCTATTACTGTAACATTTACGTAAAAAAGTTTTTTGAAATTAAAGTGGATAAAATATTATTTACGAAAAACTATGACTCAAAATAGGTTGAATGCATTAGAATTATTGAACATAGAAGGGGAAATTTTGAAAACTATTGATGTTGATATAATTGATAATTTTGCCTCTAAAAGTGCAAGTATAAGTCATATAAAATAAAGTGCAGGTACAACAATTTTGTGAAGAAACTCTTGGCTTTGACCCCCATTTTTATGAGTATTCTGCATATAGGGATCACTTTTATTTTTATTTTTTAACAATAATAATTTTCCATTCAATATTTTAAAGTAACAATAATTTTTATATGCAGAGAAAGAGCAACATATGTGAGGATTGGTGCACAGTGTTATCTACCTTGATTGATATTTTCGGATTATTATGTTAGATGATGATTAAAGTTATGTAACATATTTTTAGGACATTGGTTTATGTCTTACTCTATCTTGTATTAGTTTTATTATTTTAATAAAAATAAAATAGGTGTGGGGTGAGCCTCCTAACATTGCACTTGGCTAATTGGGTAGGTTCCAGCCCCCAATAAATATTATTTTTAAATTTTATATTAATATAAGAAAATAATATAAATATATATAAAGGGCCCAAAATAAAATTTTGCACATTGAACCGTTCCTAGATGTCGGTTATCTAAACAACAGTCCGGAACCATTGGTTGGAGGTTTGGCTTGGTGCCAACCATATCTTTATTCGGACGAAGTATAAAGGCAAGAACTTTAACGGCTCAGGAAGCCATACTTTAGTGTTGTGGCTAAGTGCCGGATCGCCATTGGAAGGAACTATATAGATAACACCGTGCAACAGAACAACAAACTTTAGGAATAATTGTCACTTCTAACACAATTTTAACGTTTATAAAAAAACATGAGATGAAATATTTTAGCAAATTAAACCGTAAAATTTAAAAGGTCATTCCAAACTACAAATAAGCAAAAACATATCTCCAGAGGTTTGTGGTTAAAACTGGATATAACGAATCTACACTACTGAGTAATGGCTAATGAGAGAGCATTGGATAAAAGAGTACAACATGGCTAAATATCTCGAATCCAGGAAATTTACCTTGGCACGCATTACAGTCTCAAGGCCATCAATGGATGCACCCGATAAATATTTTTATCAAATATGTTAAGGGAAAAAACAGTTGATTGAAGAAAGAGAGACTCTTGTTCAAGAGTTAGAAGACTTATATCATTAATATATTATAAAAATATAAAATCTAAATTCAGTAAAATCAATGCATTTTTTAATTATATATATAATTGCTTACTTTCAAAATTAGTAATTGCAAGAAGATATCGAGGATAATGGCATAGTAAAATAGCATTTGATGGTACAAATGCTTCTTCATTTTGACCCATGTGATTTTATGGCCACTGAGTGCCTTTAACTAAATGAGGTCGTGATTTTTGGTAAGAGCATGCTTACATTTTTAAAAGTCTTCCTGTAGACCTCCTCATAGCCCAAAACCCAGAAAACATTGTAGTGATCAACGTCATTTCACGCCGTTCATGTAAGAAACTGATCCAGATCACTCCTTAATTCCTCTTCATCTAGGAGAGCATCCATATTTTCATGTTTCCTCCATTGAAGAGAATCACCATTCTCTTTGATTTTTTCTAACCTCTCATTCTTGAAGAGTTTGTTTGCAGTAATGACTTCTTTGACCTTCGGTTTCAGACCGTTCAAAAACTTCCTTTCAGATTCTTTGAGATCCAACATGAAGTTGCTCTCTTCTCTGTATGAAGAGCTCTTCTCGAATGAATTTCTCTATCTTCAATTACCAGTTCAGAAGGTTCACAAGTTAAATCTCGTTTATACCTACAACAAGAAGTAAATTGATCATTACAGGAACATGAGAAGAGCTATTCTACTCATATACAGTGAATTCTAAACTTATCACTCACCCCTTGATAAGCAAGAACTACTATGCTATAACCCCTGCCCTCTACCTTAAACTCAACGACCACAAAGACCATGAAAGTACATATATTAATAAATAACCAAAAATTTAACTAATGATTATAGCATCTCAACAAAAATATCAATACAAGACTATCGTAAAAATTGAAAATATGAATTTAGAAACAATTCGACCTTCAGTTTGGACACTGCTTTGTTGCTCTTGGAAAAACAGCCATCTACTTGCCATGATTACAACAAAAACTAAACTCTCTCTTTATATCAGCAATCAATAATACCCAGACTACCCTTTTCACAATATTAATGCATGCCTATCTAAAATTAGGAAGTAAAGAAAAGAAAAAAATCTCAAGCCAATCTTCACAATACAATTTCACAACTAAGCAATTGCGAATGAAAGAGAGGAAAAAAACATACCAATAGCATCTGTCATTCGATCCTAAGCTGATTTGAAGGAACATTTCTCTCTCCTCCGCTGGATCTCTGCAACAATTCTTCTCTTCCTTCATATGATAACTCAACATAACCCTTCCTCCTCTTTGCATTTTTATTTGATTGATCAACATGCTCCATCGAAAGGCTGCTCAGTTAACATGCAAATAAACGCAAAAAATAAGCACAAAGCTACGGATATTGGGATTTTCGGGATCGAAATCAGTTTGTTTTTTCATACCTCCCACAGATTTGACAAACAGGAGATTGGATAATTTGTTGGAGAGTTTAATTCGAGCAGTGTACAAACAACAACTGCGATCCCAACGTCTTCCTGAAATTCAGCTAGTAGTAACGGCTCGTGTGGCAAAAGAACATCCAGATATGATACTCACACATGAGGATGCTAGCAACACGAAAATGGCGTCGTTTTGCGCTACCACCACATATGCAAGGATGTGGAACTGAATCCCGGGCTGTAGATAGCAAAGCGCGCATAATCTGGAAGGGAAAAGGTTGGTGCAGTAAAAAAAAAACACGAAATGACAAGCAACGGGTTGTTCCGGCTGAGGGCATGGAGAGCCAGCAATTAGTCCAGACCGTCCAATTCGTTCGTTCGAGTAAAGCATCACCTACTTCTGAACGAGTAGGCAGTTAAGAGTGTTAACCGCCAGGTTCGAGCAAAGTCCTTCTACTTAGACGAATCATTTGAATAATAAACTAAAGATTGGGATTGGATTCTCGTAAATATATATGTATTATACCTACGTTACTCTACACTTTACCTTGAAACTTCGTTCTATCCCGTTCGTGGGTAATATTGATAAGTCACGTTAGCCTTAGCAAAAAGTCCAACGGCTAGGATCACTAAAACAAGCTGCTTGAAAATGTGAGAAGCCTCTTGTGACCTTGATCCATAAAAAAACCTGTGGTTGAAACTTTTGCAGGATTGAGATCTGTACTTCAAGCATCTGCAGTTTTAGTGCAGCTTCAGCAAAACCAGTACTTAGATTGGCGAATTTCAAGTTCAAAATAGAGGACTTTTACAGAACATTAAGTTCATATTATAACCAAGTTCCACCTCAGAAACAGCCAAGTTTTGCTGGTGCCATTTACCAGTAATCCCCACAAGAGCAAGAACCATCCTCAAAATGGTGAAACCGGTTCCGATCCCTCACGACTATCTTGCGCCCTGTGATCTTGGAGATCAGTTTGGTGACTGTGTGACAATCCACACACACCCTCAAGTTCTTGACTATCTTGATGGTAGCACCTGTTGCGGTACTAATAAGGCCGAAGGCAATGGCAAGCTTTTCGCTATGAATTTCAAGTGATCGCCTTTTCTCAGCCTCTCCCATATCATGCAAAACTGTGTCAATCAGAGGAGTATAGCCATGAGAATCTAGCCAGCCGCGCATCTCCTCCAACATTATGTAGATTTCTCTGCTCCTCGGATGTTTCATATCGCCAGCAAGGAATTCATGTACTTCGTTGTTCACCTCTATGGAGCTGCAACCTGGCTCCTTTTGCACCCCTATTTCCTTCATTGCTGACCTCACTCTTGCTACACCGTCCCAATTGCCTGTCGCGGCGTATATGTTGGAAAGAAGAACAAAAGTTCCTGCATTCGTAACATTCTGCTCCGTGAGGTATCCCACGATTTCCTCTGCCATGTTGGGGTTCTTGTGAAGTCTACAAGCAGCAAGTAAAGTACCCCATAGCACAAAATCGCGCTCTATCTCCATGTTCTTTATAAGCTGATATGCCTCCTCCAAATGCCCGGCTCGGCCTAAGAGATTCACCATACATCCATAGTGCTCAATCCTGGGCTCAACACCATATTCGCTACTCATTGAGTGGAAAAAAACCCATCCTTCAGAGACTAGACCGGCATGAGCACACGCATTTAAAACGCCAATGAAGGTTACATGAGTCGGCTCTACACCCTTCCTGCGCATTTCGCGAAACAAATCCAACGCTTCTCTACTTAATCCATGCATTGCATATCCCACAATCATCGCATTCCACGCAACAACATCCTTAAACCTCATCCCATCAAACACCATTCGCGCACCCTCCAAACTGCCGCATTTGCTATACATATCAACCAAAGCTGTGGCAACACGGACATTTCTCGAAACCCCATTACTCTCCAGGTAAGAATGAACCCACTGAGCTGACTCCAAGGCTCCCAACTGTCCACAAGCCGAAAGAACAGCCAGCATTGTCACCTCATCAGGCTTCACCTTAGCCGATAACATCTCCCTGAAAAGCACCAGCGCTTCATAACACCTTCCATGCTGATTATACCCATCAATCATCACATTCCAAGAAACCACATCCCTCTCCTCCATTCCATCAAACAAAGATCTAGCTCTCTTAACATCCCCGCTCTTCGCGTACCCGGTCATCATCGCAGTCCAGGCCACCAAACCCCTCTCAGGCATTGTATCGAAAACCTTTCGCGCAGAAGCAACATCGCCACATCTCGCGTAAATATCAACAATCCCAGTTCTAACATACTCATTACTGTCCAGCCCGAACTTAACAGTCTGACAATGCAGCGCTCGCCCGGGATCGTACGGACAGCCTTTCAGAATCGCCGAGAATGTATGCGCATTGGGCTCCACATCTTCCATACGCATTCGTACGTAGTACAACAGAGCTTCACTGTGAAGGCTGTTCGCCGCGTGGCTGTGGATCAAGGCGGTGTAGAAGAACACGTTGGGGTTATGGGTTTTCTTGAAGAGTTTCACTGATTGCTGGAGATAGCCCAGAGAAGAATAAGAGCGCTGGAGCTTGAAATTCAAGATGGCGTGGTTCTGGAGCTCGTGGCGTACGAGGAAGGCGTGGATTTGTTGAAGGTGTTTGATTGTTTTCGATTTGTCGATGAGGATTGCTAGTTGTTCGGGATTCTGCGCTGGAGAGTAGGTTTTCTTGATGGTTAATGTGGTGGGTGGGGTTACCGGTGAAGATGAAGGCATGTTGAAATTGCAGCTTCAAGATTGTCTGAAAATGGAGTTGCGGAATTTGGGAAAATGACAACTAAGAAGATAATGTGTTCAACAAAACGAAAGTGAAAAGGGGCTGAGTTTTAAACACGGAGGGAAAAAGGCATAAATGTGCAAAGGCAAAATACGAACGTGACCTTTTAACCATGTTTATTGTTTATCCATGCCCAAACCCAACCCAACCCAACCAAACCAAAAATTCAAATTAATTATTATATCTTTTATCCATCTATATAACTTTTCATCCCACCAATTTATTTCTTTTTAAAGGTTTATTAATGATCCAACCCCACCAAAAATTTCAACTCTTTAAATATTATTTTAAGAGTCCATCTTTTGAAAGACCGTCTTTCCATAAGTTATAGAAAGATCAAAGTTTAAAGTGAAAATTAGAAGAAATGAAGATAAACTTTTCGGGTTGCATGAATCTGGTTATAAACTTTATAACTACTACATGTTGCATAATAATATTTTAATATTGCAACTAAGACCTTTTACATTTTATTATTCTACTTAAATCTCATCTTTCTATAAGCCTATGGAAAGACTGTTTTTCCCAAGATTTTGCCCTATTTTAATGCCAAATATAAATATTATATTTCAAATTATTAAGTATTAATTAAATCTTGTAACATTTAAATAATAATATTTTCAAATTTATAATTTAATTTTATAATTAGAAATATAATAGCTGAACCATGAAAACCTTTTAATTTGGAACACTTCAATACCAAATTTTAAAATACATCAAATCATATTACATGACAGAATTCGAGTACAAAGTAGAACATAAAAAACACAAAAAAATTACATATAAAAAACTTAAAGAAGAATTTTGTAGAGCAAGATTAAGAGCTATTATTATGGTCAAATTTTGCCCATATGTGCTCAATCAAATCATTTTTCAGAGCGATGTGAACTTCTCTATTTCGAAGTTGTGATATGTTAACCATGTATGCAGCTAGCCGTGTCCCTTGAGTCGAGAATTGTAAATTTTCCTCCTCATCCTCAACTCTATTTCTTGTATAAGATTGTCCATAAGTAGGTAGATCTTCCAAAATTTTGATAGGATCATGATAGTTGAAATATGTGTCCCTTTCATCTTCAACTATCATATTGTGCATAATGATACAAGCCGTCATTATTTTTCCCATAAACTCCAGATCCCAAACAAGGCAAGGGAGTCGAATAAATGCAAAACGGGCTTGTAAAACTCCAAATGCACGCTCTACATTTTTTCTGGCAACCTCCTGATGTTGAGCAGATGACCCGTGCTTCTCTAACTGTGGAGAGGTAATTGATTTGACAAATGCAGCCCACGAGGAAAATATAGCATCAGTAAGATAATGCCCCATGTTGTAATCATGTTCGTTAACCTTATAACTCATTTTTGGTGCCCGACCTTCCAGAATATCATAAAAAATTGGAGATCGGTATAGTACGTTAATATCAATGCAAGAACTAGGTGTTCCAAAAAATGAATGTCATACCCATAAATCTTGTGGAGCAACAGCTTCCAAGATGACCGTCGGAGATCCACTTCTCCCTGCATATTGGCCAGCCCACACAGTTGGATAGTTCTTCCACTTCCAATGCATGCAGTCAATACTTCCTATCATACCTGGGAAGCCTCGTTCATCTCCGATGTGCAACAACCTTGCCAAATCTTGTGTTGTGGGTGATCTGAGGTACTCGTCACCAAAGTTTGCAATGACACCCTCCACAAAGTGTTTGAGAGACTTCCTCGTTATAGATGAGCTAATTCGAATGTATTTATCAACTGCATCTGCTGATGTTCCATAAGCTAACACCCTGATAGCTGCAGTACATTTTTGCAATGAAGAAATAGAAAATCTACCAGTAGCATTTGGCCTTCGCTGAAAATATCTCGTACTAATCGTAAGAGATTCAACTATACGCAGAAACACATGTTTTTGCATACGAAATCTCTGATGAAATAGTTGATCTGAATACACAGGATTACCAGAAAAATAGTCCGTGAATAAATGTACTTCACCTGCTTCCCGATCTCTCTCACAATTCCTTCTCATGACTCTGAGATTATGATCTATCGGTTGTAATAATAGAAGAGAAGGACTAGTAATCACATCTTCAATGATGCAATCAACATGTTGATTTTGTTGAACAATGTTTGCCTGCCACTCATCAAACTCAGTGAAATGAAAAGAATCAAAGTTAAAACATGAATAATTTGGATTTTCATTCGATGAAATTGCGTAAGGAGATGCAAGATGATTTTCAAATGGATGTGATGATAATATATAGGAATAAAGATATCACATAATTGTAGGTATGGTGTGGATTTCAAAATAAAGTATAAGATGTTAAACTTTTTTTTAAGTGATATGATAATTCAAGTAAATTGTGCTCCCAACTAACCAACAAAACCATGTGTGATAGTGGTTGAATTTTAATTCAGAATCTAATAACATGTGATAGCTATTATTAAAGGTGATTTGACAAATCTTTTCATATGGGCCAAGCAAAGTGCTTTTGGAACAATGTGAGAGTAGAAAATTTGAAACCAAATGGTTATAGCGATATAAAAGTAAATCAATTATTGGGAAAAATGAAATTACATTATGAAAGTTCAAATTACATGAAAAAGTTCAAATCACAAGAAAATGTTCAAATTACATAAATGACACATGCAAAACTAAACACACGTGAAAAATTACATTTAATTATTATATAACTCAGACATTAACCGGCGTTGGACATCCTTTTCTTCAGGGGTTAAGGAAGTTTTAGACACAAAATTTTGTAAAAATTGCATATTCATCTTCTTCATTTTTCTTTGCTCCTTTGCCCGTTCAATGTCGTTCCGATCGTTTTCACTTTGAGTTTGCCAGTCCCAAGTTCGTTCATGATCTCAGATTCTGTGTTTCATGTGAGCCTTAACTCACGAAATTCTGCATTAAATTCACTAAGATGTTCTCGCTTTACCTTTCTTTTTAGCATCATCTCTGCCTTTGGGACGTGAAATTGTTGGTGCATTATTAATTGGAGTATTGGAATTCGATGGAATTGCATAATCACCACCCTCACTGGTTCTTGAACGTTTCGAGCTGTCTCTACTTTCTTTGTTACTCCCTTCATCTTCAGGATGAGATCGAGTGATATTTTTATATAAGTTCATCTCCCACATTGGATATTTACACATAACTTCCTCATATACATGCAAGTAAGTAAACTTACTACCGCCTTGTTCATAAATTGTTAGAACTTGTGTTTGGACATCTTGCAAGTTCATTCCACTCATTTTCAAACGATATGCCTCTTTGTACGCAGCAATTCATTTATGTGCACTTTCATTAACTTGTTTAAAACGACCTTTCATTTGATCCACATTTCTTGGATTGTTTTCTCCTGGACTTTCCGCCGCGAGTTTGCTCGAACTGATCCGCGGCTCACACCCATAACACACCACCTTTCTGGTTATTACCTCTTCGCCTGTCTTCACTAACAAAGCAATAAGCAGACAATAGAACTATATCTTCTTTAACACACCAAAAAATACATTTTTTTCCATGAACATTTTCGGCATTTTGACCAGATGATTGGGAATTATTTTGGGAGAAAGGAATATTAGCAGACAAAGGAATATGAGTTGATATAGAAAAATGAGAGCTAGAAGATATTCTTCAAAGTTTGAATACGACGGTGGATTTCGATAATATTGTGCATTTGAATTTTGTTGTGAATTAAAATATTCGTCAGAAAAAAGACAGAAATTAGAATTGTTTTTATCCATGGAAGAAAATAGTATTCGTGTTAATCCTATTGATAAATGATTAATACTAATTACAAAAATGGAGAGGGTTTTTTTTAAGTAGGGAGAAGAGAAATATTGAGTTTTCAATTGAACTCTGGCAATATTGGACTATTTTTATAGAGAATGAAAAATGTAATTTTTTGCATTTAATTTTATTACAAAAATATTTTAGAAAGAAATATAAAATCAGATATGTGGATAAGGAGATGAAATGATTAGATTGGATTTGATTTGGTATATTTCTAGCCAATATGCTTGGGACATGTGGCAACAACCTTGCCCAGCCTCTCCATTACGCAGGAATCAGTTTTGACCCCTACTCTTTCTCGGTTGGGCCACACCATTTGAATTTCCATTTTTAAAACCCAAACCTGGTGACCACAGCCATGCGGTCACCGATAAACGAAGTCTTATATGTTTGTGGATGTGTCGAAATAATTATGTTATTCGAAGTTGTAGAAATAACTTTTAAGTTTTTGTGGAATGTTGCTGAGAGAATCTAGTTTTAAAAAAAAGCAGAAATAACTCTATATTTAATGGTGTCATTTTACCCGGCCCACTCATGATCGACGTTGACTGTGGAAAATCTGACGCTGACCATTTTAGAAATGATCAAAATATCCATCATGAAGTATGCCCCACTGTCAGAACATCAAGAATTTTATGATTATATAAACACTTATTTTGGATTTATATAATTATATAAGGTTATAAGCATTTATTTTAACATTTTGGGGTTGAATCAAATCATAGCAAACAAGAAACAACCACAATGATATTAAAACACTACTACAAGACTTTAAAAAACCACAATTTTATCGAAACGCTACAACCACTCATTACGAGACTAAAAAACTAAGATTTGTTATTGTTTTCGTTTCATAAACTAAGCTCAGTTACAACTTCTCATTTTGCAATCCTGATGCATTTCTAAAATCTTTACAATCAATTACAAAAGATATTAGTGCTTTTATATGAATATAATGAAGCCTGCTTCTAAAAGAGCACAATAATTATATCTACCAGGCAACGAAGG
This sequence comes from Rubia tinctorum, assembly GCA_032355605.1. Lineage (NCBI taxonomy): Eukaryota > Viridiplantae > Streptophyta > Magnoliopsida > Gentianales > Rubiaceae > Rubia > Rubia tinctorum. The sequence continues at coordinate 12,191,676 of JAULKM010000013.1, forward strand.
GCATGTCTCAGCTTCTAAGCATTATCATGTCCGTTAGTAATGCAAATGGATCATTCAGCCTATGATGCGTCCATTTTATATGGTGATTTTGAGATCTTTTTATACTCATTTTGGTGGACTTTCAGACTTTGAAGACTTTATTTTGCCCTGAATTTCTATTATTAGAGTTGAGAGCGACTTTATCGCTTTAGTCACTTTTAATAAGAATTCCGTGAGACGGGGCAATTGTTGAAAATTTGAAGACATTGAAGACTCCATTTTGAAGACCAT
>JAULKM010000013.1:12192045-12202158 GCA_032355605.1 Rubia tinctorum
GCTAGAGATGTCGAATTCACTCTTGTAAACTACTATCAAAGAAGAATGGGAGATTTATCTTCACAACAAGTAGTAAATGTGTTAAATAGGTTATATGTTCGATGATAGATAAAATGCTTGGAAGTATAAGTCAATTGCCCCCAAGACTCCGTAAATTTTACTTAATCCAATTTTAGTGATTGTATGCTTTATTAGTTTAACTTGCCTTTAGATTCATAACTTAGAAAAAAAAACCAAACCAAAAACCCCCTTTTATGTGCTTTTATATGTATATGTATCTATTTAACTAGCGTAATATTTAGCATTGTATGAGCAAACACTTGGGAATATCCCCTGTCTCTGTGGACGACACCGATTTGCCACTATCTACTTAGTTGTAGTTAGTAAGCAAAAAGGGATTAAAAATAGTATCTTTGAGAGTTACGGCGACGACCTCCCACATAACCTAAGCCTATTAGTCGGCCTTCTAAATAGAAGTCGTAAGCAAATAAATTTGTAACTTCATTATCAAAATTCAGCTCATAAAAAATGTATCTTTAAGGTATAGGGCACCATTTTCCGGGGTGAAGCATTTCAGAAAGACAATTAGGCACCATTTCCAAAAAAAAATCAGAACTTGATCAATACAACGAACAAGGTAAAGTTGAAATCAAGAACAAAGGAGAAGAGAGGCAGTATTTTCACATTCAAAAAACATACCTTTTGTTGTCGATGTCAAATAGGACTTCTTTGATGTAGAAAGGATAACTGTGCCCACTAGTTTATGTGATTCTTCTTATTTGGTTGATTTGGATTTATCTGATTTGCGAATAAAGTATAATAGCACATCCTCAGTTAGAAGTGCAGTTTTGCATATAGGAAAAATGCAACTAATAGCAGTAATCTAATTAAAAGGCAAAGTAGTCAGATTATACAAAATAATATTGGTGACCCAAGTTATTTGGATTTAAATATTTCCATCCTTCAATATCTTCATCACATATTAGATAATTCTATAAAGCAAGTACAATACATGTTATATACCAGCAACCCTAAAGTTGCTAGAAACAAAAGACATAGTACCAACCGTCTTTTTGTTGACTGATTCAGTAATTCGACCACCATGGTGTTTTGCAGACATTACAAACTAACCAAATTCATAAACCGGAGAATACTAATTATACATTTCTACATTCAATCTACTCTATGAATAAAAGGAAACTGAATCAAATTCGTACCTTGAGAATGACATGAGTTTCATACGGAATGACGATGGTGATATAAAAAATAGAGGCCAACTGAAATCCAAGGCAATAAATGAATGAATCGGAATTGGAATGAGAACTAGAATTGGAAATGGAATAGAACATTTCTATTGCAAAATATGAATTAAAAATAGCTTGTGCTCTTCCCTTACAAAATGTAGCACATCCATATACAATGGTTTAAGTAATTTATATTTAACCTGGATTGAAACCTTTAATTAAACAAATACGCATTTTGAATATAAAATGAGCTAATTGCTTTATCAATAAGTACTGATACATTAGTAACATTATTCATTTACTCGAGGGCACTGCGTAGAATATGAACGTGCAAAAGTAAGACCTATATTTAACAGAAATAAAATCACAAATGAAGAACAACAGGAAGATGAATCCACAAAGAATGCTACATATACACACACACCCACCCACACACACACACACACATATATATATATATATATATATATATTAACTCAGGTACTCAAGAGTAGTAATTTAGTAGGAAATTTCCACAAACCTTAAACTGCATCAAGACAACTAAATAGGATTCAAGTAAAGGGCGTGAATTTGTAGGGCAGCCTGAATAGAACCTGCAAGCAATTCGGAGATGTAGATTTTCAATCTCTCCCCATTTTTCCATTGAATCCAGCCTCAAAATTTTCAATTTTGAAAATAACCAAAGGCATAAAATAAACGGCAGAATAGATTTAAGGAGATGCTAAGGTTTATGAAAGGTACTATCTCTAGGGATTTTCTCCTTTAAGTTAGGGTGGTTGAGGTCAAGGTGTTTCTTTGGCTACTTCCAATTTAAAAGTCTAGAGAATTTAAAAAGTCAAGAGAAGGATGAAGAAAGAGAATGTTCTTTACATTTTCAAAATAAGGAAACTTAAAAGTTTTTCTTGAACTATGTCTGCATTAATTGTTACCTTTTTCAATTTGGAGAAATACATTGAAAAATAAATAATGCTACATTTAAAATATTTATTTTATTAATAAAAGCTGATGTGGCAAGCTGATGTGTCTAATTATGAGGGTGACACTTGGCTAAAAATTTGCTGTTTTAGTAGTATTTATCGATTGGCACTCAAAGAACAATTTTCATTATATAACCCATGATCAAACTTACATGTTCTAGAAATATATTACCATTTGAATTGGGATGAACAACACCAATACCTTTATGCATTTGCAAAGCGTCATTTTGCAATACAAAACAAAACCTATGCACAAGACCTAAATTTCATCTCTTTATCAGCATCAACTTCAGAGGTGGATAGTTAGTGAAGCACTTTCTCTTTCTAGCTCATAATTAATTTAGGTAAACCATAATTTCTAGAACTTAGAAATTAGACATATCCAATTTATTTAAGAGCAATGTCTATATCTTCAATAGTAGCAACAGTTATTTCCCCCCAGCACAACATACAGAAGGAACTACTGGAAAGAAATCAATAGGTGAAAGAAGTTATAGAAGAAAGCAACAACAAAAATACTACAAAACCGAGCATCCTACACTCACATTGCAAATAAGAGCCAAGATTAAAGCTATTTTTGAAACTGCTCAAGAGACATACATTTCAGTGCTCCGAATCTCAAAGGTATTAAAACACTGACATTGAACAATGCTAAACTACAATCCTAATAGTAATGAACAGTGGGAAAAGGAAAAAAAACAAAATAGCAAAAACTTACCAGCTGTCTACAGGGGTCGGGATGCAAGAACATATCTGCAATGTTTAGACACCCAATTACATAGGCCAAAAGGTCAGTCTTTTGTGCAGCTAATTTACTTAACTACACTTATGTAGCTCTAGCTGAAGAGTAGTACTGCATTTATCACTTTCAAGCTTCCTTTCCACCTAAACTAAAACATTTGGTCTCATCTAAAGAAACTATTGTAAGAAATAGATTACACTATCGAGAGAATAGAACAAAGACCAATGAGCTAAGCAGCATTATTCATAAAATGGAAAACATAATAAAAAAGTAACAATTTCCAACAGTCTAAGATTTCATCACGGAGAACCACTATAGGAGATACACTACGATGATGGTTCTATCAAATAATAATTCAAACGTGACAAAAATATAAACATGGTGAGAACTAATATTGAATCTGATGCTTTTTTTTCTCAAACAATTCTATAAAAGAGCAGACTTATCTTGATAACTTTTTGTGATTTTGAATGACACCCTAGATCAGCTTCTCCAAAAAAATGGCAGTTCAAGGCACTGAATTCTTACTGCGATTGCCTTGTTATGTTAAGTACACCCTAAATCAGTCTGTATCAAACACAAATATATTACCCAACATGATTAATACTTAATCTTTCATATTCCAGACCTTCATCTTTGCAAATTGTATAATTAATATAATAGGTCCTCTATGTTCCACTCTGAGAAATTCTGAAACTTGAACAACATAGTCTCCCCATATAGTACAACTCGGAGTCTGATTCCTAAAATGAACAAATATGCAAGACTGATTATGCTAAATGCTAAAAACGCTAACCAATTTTAAACAAAAAATATATATTTGTCAAATGTCCGACTTGAAGAACCTAAATGCCAAGTAGCTTGCAAGAGATGAGTGTGAGAGGAAGGAGGATGAATATTCTTCTGACAAAATCAATCAAAGAAACAGGTTAATACAAAAAATAACAGAGATTCAATCTGAACAAGTGGAAAAGGCAAAAATGAGATGAAAAGGAAATGAATGGTGAAAAGGAGGTCATTAATTCACAGTGATTTCAGATCAAAAATCCACAATTGGCTAAGAAGCTGCATTATGTTTGAGCAGAAATGCACACTTCAGGAAAAAAAAAACCTCAACAAGAAGTGCATCCCTGACTGAATATCTCAATCTAAACCATTAAGCAATAGATGAAATGAAGAGCGCACATGAACAAAGAGAAAGTGAGCCGAGTTCAAACCAAATAATTCGAATGTCTTGTGAAGAACTACAAAGATGGCATAAACCCGATCAACAATATAACCTTATATAAGAACATAATGTGATCAATCGAAAGCAACCAACGTATAAACAAACTCAAAAAAAAAATCAACTGGAATCATACGTAGACAAGCATTTGACTTACACTTTCTACCACGATAAGACATTTGTCAAAGAAGAAAATGATGCCCAAAAAGGAGAAGGAAACTCCGAATCTCGGAAAACCCTGCCCAATCTCTGTTCAAACAACAAACCCAAAAATTCTTAATACACATTACAATATACTTGAAACCAAATTCACATCTAATGACATCATTATGTATTACAATTTTTTATACCTTGAACTTATAATATCACATAACTTTAAATAGAAAAGAGTTAACCAACAATCAAGTTTAAAAAAAGTGGAAGACGTCATTACCTGGAATATAATAAGGCCTATCAGAATCTATTGTGTATTAAACCCAAAAATCAGAACAAATTCTTCAAGTTCCTCACAAGGGTGTACCCTCCAAATTACAAATAAGTAATAATCTGCTGTGGATGGAAAAAAATTGCATGAAAATTTAAAAATGCTGAAAATTTGGATCATAGAAACTAAACAACACACCAACTGATAAGCAAGTCAAATTTATAACATCAAATAGCCATGATAGCAAGAGAGCCCGTCCGGTCATTTCAAACATCGCAATTTAAACATACATGCCTAGATCAATCAGATTGTCGGACATCCTGAAGCCTGACCTCTTCATACATGTAAGAATTATAATCAATGGGAAAAAGTAATTAAAGAAAAAACTTGTTTACTCTCAGTATAACCAATACTTTCCTGACTTAAATTTCCCCAACTGTTTCTTTCACCACTAAAAGTATTCTGCCCCATGTCAGAATAAGTCCACAATAGTTAGGAATGAAAAATAATACAGTGTTGCAAGGTGGAATTAGATGCCTGAGCAGCAAAAAAAGAATTTAACGTGTGGTTTAGTTTCTAATGCCCCAGTTCATGAGCAATAACGACCTCAGCTTGCTCCTCATCCTCCTCGAACTAAATTGTAAAATTCTACAGAATAAATCACAATAATATCTATCATTAACCACAATTAAGAAGAGATTTCGAGAAGCATAGCTAACCTGCTGAAGCAACGTGCAATAAAGGATAATACATTTGTTCTTGGAGAATCCATAAATGGATGTATGCCTGCAGTGAATGCTCACACATCAGTATTTAGGAGGGTGAAGCAAGGCCCACGTGTGGGATATGAAAGTTTAACGGCAATTTTTTTGACCGGACAACTATCCCTTGTTATGCAACATAATGTATTGGTGTTTAGTTGTAAAAAAAGTAATGATTGGGAGTAAAAACAAACAAGTTTCACTACAACACAGTACTTGATCAAGTTTTTCAACAAAAACATAGAGAAAGTCTCAGGAAAGCGGTCTTTCCATAAGTTTATGGGCAGTTCACGGTGGTTTTTACCTTCAATGTTGTAAATTTTTTTCATAAAGTTTAAATATTGTATTTTAAAATTTAAAACAAGTAATAATATGTATTTGAATATGAAAATATAAAAATATATAATATAAAAATATATTTTCAAAAATTAGTATGTAATTTAACAAATGCAATGTATAAGGTAAAAAATAAGTGGTCTGTCCACTCAAAAATGTATTTCCTCAGACCCTGTAAAGAATTTATAAATTGCACCCTAGCAGAATTTTATAGTTATATATCAATTTCAGAAACTTAGAAACGGGTAAACTTTCACACAGACTATTATACTTGTATAGCTGACCCGATGAGTGCAATTATAACCTCCTCAAATACAATAGGCATCGCCCCATTTCTTCGAGAGTGCATGCTTGATAAATGAAGACAAATCTGAAGAGCAATAGACAAGTGGCAGGCATGCTTTGGCATGATACTAATTACATTATATTCAAAAGCAGTAAAATTCAAATAAAATTAGTGATGAATTCAATTCCATTAGCTATATAAACCAGATATATCTATCAACTATCATACATTAGTCCAATGAGTGTAAATGCCATCTTTTGGCCTGTTGTACTGACTTGAACAAGCTTAACATCACTTCTCCTCAAATTTAATAGCACAAGAATGTTTCTTAGGAGTGTGGTTCTTGATTTGGCTTCCCAGATCTACTTGTATCAGAAGCAGAACAAGAAAGTCAGAGTCAAATCAATAATAGTACTCATTCTGCCTGCAGCTACGTAATTGCATAGATAAGCAATTTAAGCATGGATAATGTAGCATATTTGAGTAGATTAGTAGCTCTGCAGATCTCTGCAAATGAACTTCTTTACTTATCTTTGGTAAATTTAACCAAACGTTTACAAAAAGTACAACAAAAACTTGTCTAGGTATGCTACGTATAGATAGGATATGTAGTCCATTCTTTTCAATACTTTGTAGCAATTGAAAGGAGGTTTTCATGCCTTCCTCCACAATATAAAATTTAATCTGATGTCCATAATGTATGAGTTTGTGAAAAACCACATCAAGTAGAAAAAGTTGAGCAACATTATCCTGAAGTCCATGTTGCTTGTATTGAATGCTCTTCTCTTCCAACAATCGCAACCTTAAGAAGACAGTGAGAACGAATCAGCATATTGGAAAACTGAATTGATCTCAAATTTTTTATTAAAAAAAAGTGAAATGGGTTAAGCAAAAAAAGAGATTGAAACTTCAAATGATTGCACTCTGCATATGACTGCACAAAATAGATTGAAAATAGCTAGAGTGCAGTCATATGTTTTTGCTCATCATAATTCATAGAATCCAGTAGCAACTATGTATAGACATACCTTAAATGTCCAGTTCTTGTCAACCGGAACCAGAAGATTCAAAACTGGCATATCTATATGAACAATGAGAGAGTTCCTATGATGCAAATAATGCATCCCTCCTACCTGCATCAGACATCACAAGTATTAAACCCTAGTAGTGGCCACTGTGGTGAAGCAAACACGAGTTTCCCAATTTCATCACCCATTTATCTTCAAATCCACCTTATAATAAATTCAAAAAAAGAAATGAAATGAGCATGAAGAAGGCACAGGTAGTGGGGACTGACTTCGTACTCTAGTTGAGCCTCCTCATATTCGGTATGGGCATCCTCTAACAGAAGCATAACAACTCTCAACCCAGTTCCTGTCAAAAGCCCGCCCGAGTATACAAGGCGATCGCCTCTTCATTTCGCCGCTATTGAGGCTGACAAAGCTTTGGCCTTCTAGCCGAGAGACTCACCGGCTCACATCCTCAAGGGGGTGTCGGGGAGAGACAGAGAGTAGGTTTCAAGTGGAGAGGAGAAAAAGAGAAGCGTACATAGGGTGTATCAAAGTAATGATAAATACAGAGTTGAAGTGGAAGAAGACAGAAGAATAAAACGTGAATCCCTTAATTCAAGCGAAGAAGAGGGGAATAATCGTGCCCTGAAATCCGGTATAATCACGCCCTGAAATCCGGTATAATCACGTCGGCAAGAAGTGGGGAAGAAAATATGGAGAGAAACATGATCACCATATGAAAAGCCCCAAAGACCATTGAAAATCAGGATAATTACCAAATTAACATTCGTCAACCAATTGTAACGCCTCGCATTATAGTTTCACCATAGAAAAAAAAAGAAAATATCTGTCCTCTTTCAACGCTTTCAGAGCAAGATCCACAATCGCCAAAACCCTGGAGGCCGGGCTCGGAAATCCAGTCTGGGTTCGTCCTCTTTCTCTTCTTAAAGGTTTTACAATACGCACTTGTGCATGAATTGAAATTATTCTTTCATCTTGGCTTTAGGCGTTAGTCGTAGAACTTGTGCACTACATATGTCTGTGAAAATTCCTCAATGAAAATTGTTCCACATTTTTCTTCTGATATATTTTTTTCATTTGATATAGATTGAATTGGATTTTAGATGGGCTTAAATTGCATTTCAAAGAGCCAGGTGTTGCCAGATAACACTTCTGTATGAATTTCTGTGTATGGTCAATGCTTTCCTAGCTTTGTTGTTAACTTGATGAAATACTAATGGGCCTGCAGAACATTTCCTAAATGACAAGCATAGCTGATAAAGCTCGAATCTTTGCGATCCCTCTTCGAGATTACTTGAGGATAACTCATTTTCGCCTCTTGCACAATGGCCCTGATACGGTGGAGGAGCTTTTAGACAGGCATGTGGTTAAGAAAGAGAGGAGCTTGGATGATGACGATGATGGGAATGAGCTCATTGCTCGTCAGCGGCTAACCAGCACCCGTCGTGAGGCTGTGAGCCTCTACAGAGATATCATTCGAGCCAGCCGGTTTTTCTCGTGGCCTGACCCTCGAGGAGTTCTGTGGCGTGATGTTCTTAGAGAGAACGCTCGGAGAGAATTTGAGGAGGCCCGGTTTGAAAAAGATCCGGAAACTGTGACGCGATTGTTAATTGGTGGGCATGATGCTGTGCAAGCTGCATTGGACAAGCTAGTGGAGAAACAAAAGCAACAAATTGAGAAGGAACGAAATGGTTTGAGCCGTTGATGATGTCAGGTAGAGGTAAAGATTTGGCTTCAATATCAAATAAATTGTGCCTCCATATAGCTTGTAGACTTGATCATTACTGTGTACTTTAGTTGATGAATTCTGCTCCTCTGTATATCTTCATGCCATTAGATATATAGACACTAGTTGATAGCATACTGTGTTCCAAATTTTAGATACAAAATTCTGCTAAACATGCTCCCAGGCACAGAATGACCCGTGTTCTGATATTTACTTGATTCTTTGTAAGAGAAACGGCCTACTAGCTCCAATTTTATTGACTTTGAACTTCAGATTTACTTTTCGTTTTTCTTTAAACCTTAGCCATTACAGGAATTTTCAGTCGTGATCCTTGTCTTCCTTCCATAGACAATTCCCCTGATATCTTAACTAAATGATGGAAATTTCTATGATTCTCAGACACATATAATGTTTGTACTTTTTATAACTATGTCAGTGTGTTAATTTGTGGGAATGCATTTAGATTGACTAACTGAAGATGCATCGAGATGCACAGGTCGCCTTTGCCAAGATTGATTTCGGATTAGATAGCCCGATTTGTGGGAATACTGGATCTGAGTTTTTTTCCCCCTGCAGTTTGTTATACTTGGATGTTACAGTGTCTCCAGCTGTTTTGATCCATCACGTGTGACAGTTTGTTAACACGATGGCTAGATATGATCAATATGGTTGACCTCATATACTGTGCTAAAGGATTACTTCCTGCTGGTTCCACGTTTCTATTGGAACCGTGGAAGTGAGGCAGAAGATTCGAACTGGCTATATCACAGTTTATAGAACTATTGTCATTACGTGTATCGTGAGGCCACACAGTAGTATTTAAGAAGAAGAACTAACAAATATTCTACTTACAGTTTCCCAGAAGTACGAAATAATTTACATTCAGCAAAAAAATTACTATAATAACCGCCATTATTGAAGATAAAAATAAAAGTCCAACGACAAATGGGGATCACTATCGGGCCGCAAACTTGAATATATAGTACGAAATATCGAAGACCATGCGTTACTTGAGAGGCCGGAATTTGTGGGCTGTTTTTTTTTGCTATTTGTTGTTCTCGTAGGAATTCCTTTCTTGTTCATATGCTCTTTCCTTTCTACTCTAGGTAGAACCCCTGATTTGGCATGATTATATTTCTTTTCGTATTCTTAGAAGAATTAGATATTTTAGAGAACCCTAGATATTAAATAGAAGAACTATTTTATCCTTTTTCTTGTTAGACCTGGACTAGTATAAATAACATAGGTTTTCTATAGTACTCCCTCTGTCCCAGTTCCATCTGTACACTTTTTGGTCAACTTTCTCAAGACACATTTGACCATAAATTTTAACCAGTATATAGATACAAATATCATTATGT
>JAULKM010000013.1:12205005-12218840 GCA_032355605.1 Rubia tinctorum
TTGTAGTTTTTTGGGTTATATGGGTTGATATTTTTATTTTTTTCTCTTATGTTGATGTTTTTCATTTTCTATGTGAGTTTTAGGTGATAGGAGTTGATATTTGTAGTTTTTGGGTGATATAGGTTGATATTTGTAGTTTTAAATAAAAATTTATTGATATTTTATGATTTTCAGAGTGAAGAATTTATACTTTTGAGGTACCGTACCTTTTTTGTTGATATTTTTAGTTTTTTTCCTCTCATGTTGATGTTTTTCATTTTTTGGTGAGTTTTAGTTGATATGAGCTTATGTTTTGTACTCCCTCCGTCCCAACATAAGTTGCATATAATATTTTTATGGTTTTCAAGAAACATGTTTGACCGTTAATATGTTTAACTACGTATAATAACAGCAAATAAAAAGTTGATATTTGGATAATACTTGTTACGACGAATCCAACCATATCACATACGATAAGATTATTGTTTATATATATATATATATATATATTCAAATATGTAGTCAAAGTTTGACAGTGTTGACTATCAAAAAGTAAGTGTGCAGCTAATGCTGGGACAGATTGAGTAGTTTTTTTGGGTTATATGGGTTGATATTTTTAGTTTTTTTCCTCCCATGTTGACATTTTATTATTTTATAGGTCAATTTTTGGTGATAGGAGTTGATTTCGTAGCTTTTTCGGTGATATAGGTTGATATTTTATAGTGTTTTTTTCCTTTTGTTGACGTTTTTCATTTTTCGGGTGAAGTTTAGGTGATAGGAATTGATTTTTTTTAGCTTTTGGGTGATATATGTTGATGTTGGTAGTTTTTTTAAAAAATTGATGATTTAAAATTTGTTGATGTATTTTATGATTTTCTGTTTATGATTGTTGATGTTTTTATGATTTTCTGTTGATGTTTTGTTAGTTGTAGTCGATGATTTTTCAATTTTTGTTGGTTTTTATTTTATTTTAAATATATTTTTTGCTGCAATTTTTAGTCGATATTTTATGATTTTTTGTTACTATTTTGCTAAATTTAGATGATGTTTATAATTTTCAGTTCGATGATCATATTGATTTTTTGCATTTTGGAGCTTGCAGCTGGCGGGAAAATGATGGGGAAAAATTGGACAAAAAAGTCCCTGAGAAAATATTTGAGATAGACCCCTGTAAAATTATTTGAGATAGGTCCCTGAATCAAGAATAGAATTAGAATTGCCAAAAACAATTGGCTAAAGTTTAGTCTGTCTCACAGGAGACCATCTCTTAATTTTGTGTAAGAAAATATGAAAATAGAATGTAACTTCGTTCATATGTGAATTGTATACAACCGCAAGTGAAGGACCATACATATCGAATGCCCTTAGGGAGGCATTCATGAATTGTATGCGGTCCAGTGAGTTCAACAAAAAAAACTTATGACGGACATGCCTGATAATCCAAGAGCGATCCAAAAAATGGTAGAGAAGTTTGTCTGAATAGAGGAGGCAAGAAGCTAGAAAATGTAACATAAGAGAAGAGCTCCGAAGAATACACCCTAAGAAAGGGCATGACAAAAAAGGGAAAAGGCATCATGGTCGGAAGGGGAAAATAATCAACTTCCAACAGCGCGGCATACCCAAAAACGTTCCTCCCAAAGTCGAGGGAGGTAATCTGGCAGAACTAAAAGGAGATGTTTTGAGATCCCACTTTCATGACCGCATCATCGAACGAGAGCTCAAAAAATTATTACTGTAACTTCCATGAAAGCCATGATTATGACATATACATCCGCAATAACCTCCACAGACAAATTGAAGAATAACTTCGTTAGGCACGACTCACTCAGCATAAAATGAAAGAGTACGCAACATTAAAGGTAAACAATTATGGCTCAGAGAAAAGTCGGAAAGGAGCACAACCCCAATCAAAGCAAAAATAGAAGATAACAACATCAATTGAACTAAGAGAAAACGTAATGGATGGAGACATAGACATGGTGATACTATACATCCACAGGTCAACTGAGCTAACGTTCTACAAAGCTTAGAAGGCAAGAGCGAGGTACCTACCACCCCGAGAACCTATATAGAAAATATTGGAAGTCAGCGAGACCATCACGTTCAGCGAACAAGATGTAGACCCAAATGCAACACCCCCACAATGACCCCTTGGTCATATTGGTCAAGATAGGAAATTATAAAGTACAAGCTCTTCGCTGATTGCTTCGACAAACTAGGATTTAAGTGATCAGACCTCAAGAAGTCAAAAGCTCCCATAGCATGATTTACGAGAAAGTTAGAAATGCCTTTAGGGAACATACAACTACCAGTGAGCATTGGTTAAAAGAGAGAACATGAACAGTCTTGTACGATTTTGATGAGAAAGTTAGAAACATGTGTTTCCTAATGTATTTAGCACATATTTTAGTAGCTTTTGTATGGTTTATTGCTAGGTTTAAGTAGGTTTACATTACAAGGGATTTAGATAGACATTCTTGGTTTTCTTGTTTAAATCCCTCATTTTGTAGATTATTTAAATCTAATGGTTACTATGTCCTTACAAGCATCTAGATTCTATTTTGTGAGTTTATTTATAGATTGTTCATAAATACTTCAGAGTAGCTTAGTGAAGGCCATTCATAATAATGATAGAAGATATTTTAAGGCCATTCGCAAGGATGGTAGTAGACCGAAAGCCACACGCTTAATCGTGGTAGCAGATGGGATGCGTCGAAGAAGAAAGAGTCAAAATCTGGAAAGAAATAGAAGACTGGCAAGACCCATGAGAACCAGATGGCCTCTTAAATTAAGTCATGGCGCGAGCCGTATTCTTTTACACGGCCCATGCGCCCTGAAGATCAAGACCCAGACTTCCAATCTGTGCCCGCAGCTAAATGCGCGATAACGCTATCAGAAGCTAAGGATTGCGACTCCAGTCAGCAGCCCGCGTGCATCTCTATGGGCCGAGTCGCTCAGACAGCCAAATGCACTCTCCAGTCCATGGCTCGCAAGGAATTGCACGGGCCATGCGATCAGTTTGGCCGGGAACCATCTCCAGTCTGCGGGCTGTGTGTTTTTGCAAGGGCCATATGGCGTGTGCCGAGTGCTATTGCATGGGCCGTGCCAATATGGAAGCTAGGGGTTCCCTTTGTTTTAGGCTTCTCTAAGGTCCATTTCCACTACTACATAAGGAGCACTAGTCTACTAGGGTTTGAAAGCCTTCATAATTTGTAATTTCTATTCCTAGTTCTAAGAGTATGTAGAGAGAGAAAGAGACTAACTCTTCTCTTCTCTTTTATTATTTCCTAGTTTATGCCTATGACATTGAATCTAATGAATGTATTGGGTTCAATGTCCATGGATTAGCATAATTTCTTGGGAATTTAATTTGTATTCATGAATAGGTAATAATTTTGTAAGATTCTAGATCCTTCTTTCTTTCATGTTTATGAATATTTATGTTTGACTTGTGCCAGTTATTCTTGTGAGATACATGTTGTATATATTATATGATGCACCATAGTTTCATATGTGATATGTATCGTGCTAGGCTAGTTTTCTCCTTGGGAGTGTCGGGTTAGACATATTGTAGGTTCATGAATACCAGCTTTGTGAGTGTATACATATATAATCGTGAGTACCATTCCGATTGTTATAGCCTAACTTGATTAGATCGGACCCTGGTAGATTCAACATGATAGTTTGTAGAAACTAGGGTTATCGTGTAGCGACCATCATCGTTTCAACCATAGAGTCATCGTGAGACGGTGGTTCCTTTGCCACTATAGGCCTTGGAGAAGCGTCCATAGTGGAGTGCCCGATATGTATTTCCTTACGGGGAACAAAGAGCACTGTTTAAATTTATGATCACCGATGCACTTTTCTTAATTAAGGAGACGGTGTTGATATGATCAAATGGGCTTAGGTACCGTTGTGTGACAGACATTGGGAAGTGCAAACTATCACCCACACTATGTGACATATACATGAGTTAGATTTATATATATTATATGCGATAGAATCTAGGACCAAAGTTATTTACTGGTCATGTTACACACATATCCCCAAGGCTAGTTTAATATAGTTTAAATTTCCTGTTTTGTATGATTAGTAGTTTGTAGACAAAAACCCTCCAAAAACCCATGTTTGTAGCACTAGCTATTCCCGACACACAATCAGAGTGACGCCTAATTGAAAGTTGTGTTTAATTAACTTTCAAATTATAGCATCTCTGTAGACGACCCAGGACTTGCCACCATATACTCTCTAGTAGTTGGTAGTGAGCACGAGAGAAACTTACAAATTCTATCTTTGATCTCCCAGCGCTCCCCGGGTTAGTGACTGCTCTCCCGTGAAAATGTCGATGTTATTAACGACCCCGCAGAGTGCGGATCCAATTTGATCGTAATGGATGTCCCAAAACCGTTCAACTTTATTGTTGGGAGACCATGGATGACCGCCGCAAAGCCTATCTGGTCCATGTACCACCTTTTCATGAAGTTCCCAACACCAGCGGGAATAACAATAGTAAGGGAGACCAACAGTCAGCAAAATAGTGTATGATCATAGAGATGAAGCCATCAACCTTAAACAAGAGTTAGCCAATGGTTCATTCAATCAACCAAGGACACCCTTCAGAAAAAAAGCCAAAATGGAGTTGACTTGGGAGAGGAAGTAGGGCTTGTGAGCTTAGACAACGATGACCACACCTAAGAAGTTATTATAGTAAAGTTCCTGTTGGATACAGTCAGAAGCAAAAGTGGTGGTAACGTTGATGTGGTATAAAGATGTCTTCAAAATGGTCTGTCCAGGATATGGGAGGGGTCAATCTATCTATCGCAATGAACATCCTCATTGTCGACCTATTGGTAAAGCTCAGTAGACAAAAAACGAAGCTTCACACATGTTAAAGGAAATCTTTATCAGTTTTGAATTTCATTGTTGTCCATTTTCTAGCTATAGATGACTGACAATGTTTGTCTTAGGGTAATTATCTGGCCGTGATGTCAGTTTTGTAGACCCCATCCTCGAAAGCCTTGTTTTCACTCTTATATTAGCTCCATTCCCTATTCTTTTCCATATTCCTTTGATCAATAAGTTTTTTTCTTGCGATAATACAGACATATGATGAACAATATACAGTATTGGCCTCTAAGATTGTTGATCTTGCATGGTACTTTGCTTTCATAATAATTACAATTGTCGAAGTTGGATTTGTCAATAATCACCATGTTTGTTTTCCTAACATTACAAGATTAAAATGTTCAATATCCTTAAAACCACAAACCTCCATTCCTCCAGGAGTGCATAGATTTTTCAAATTCTTCCTTTTTTTTTTTTGCATCTGTTCTCCCCCACCAGTATTTAGCATATATCCTATCTATGTAGATAATCAATCACCGTGTTCGATAGTTGGAAACATTACATGGTGTATATAGGCAATGTATTGTATGACTACCTTAATGAGAACCCACTTTCTTCCTTTTGACAATTTCTTATTCTCCCAACTTTGTACTTTTGTCCAAACTTTATTTTGGTCAAGACCAAGGAAGAGTATTTTGACCTTCCGATTATAGTTGGGAGACTCAATCTTTATCTGGTCATGTTCATCCTGTCATGCCCATGATAGAGAGTATGCTTTCTCTAATTCCACGATCGAACATTCAGACTGAACGAGATTGAAGATTGTCATTATTTAGTTTTGCCCCAATACTTTCTCATAGTCTCTTATATTCTGTTTCAAATACGAAGCCTCACGAGTAGTTGCTTCCCCGAAGATTAGTGTATCGTCAGGGAAAAGAAAATAGAAAAGTGTAGGAGTTGTTATCGATATGTTTAAGCTAGATAGTCGTTTCCTTCACAAACTATCTTGTAACGTATGAGGTGTCACTTGTCCACATATAATGAATAGATATGGCTATAGAGGGCCTCCATGTTTTATGCCTTTTAAAAGAGTTAAATTTTCAAAACATTTTCCGCATAACATAAACAAAAATCAAACCAATATACATAACTCTATAAGTATGATAAATCTGTTGTTAAAGCCCATAAATGTTACCATATGTAGTAGGAAGACCATTCTGTCCAGTCAAACGCTTCGCTCATATCCAACTTCAATACATATCTTTTTCTTTTTCCCCGATTCTTAGGATGTGTTTGGCATAACCGTACTTATAAACAAAACTAATTTATTTTGGTTTATTTTGAAAGTAAGGGAATACTAGTTTATGTTTTTTGCCAAAAAATAACTCATGCTCCTTAAATAAGCATTTTTTAGCAGTTTACCAAACACTATTAATGTGCTTATCTTATAAGCAAAATACTTTAAAATTCATCTTAATAGTTTGTGCTATAAAAAATAGACCTCCTTTTGATAACACCCTTAATTGTCTCAATGTTTTTAAATTTCTTTTAATAGTTTGTGCTATAAAAGAGAGTTCATTTTGTTAAGGGTAATTTGTCCAATTGAATTGTGAAGCAAATGAAAGGACTTTAGAGTCCATTTCCAACCCAAATTTGGTCCTAGTTATATATGTTTAGCGTTCAATAGTGGGTGTTCAAAACCCTAGTAAACCCCCATCACTCTCTCCACCTTGAGCTCCGGCTTGGATTCGCCGGCAAAATGTCGATGTCGAAGAGCTCCAAGATGCTCCAGTACATCAACTACAGGATGCGCGTCCACATCCAAGACGGCCGCCAGCTGGTCGGAAAGTTCATGGCCTTCGACCGTCACATGAATCTCGTCCTCGGCGACTGCGAGGAGTTCCGCAGACTTCCCCCTTCCAAAGGCTCCAAGACCAAGGAGGACCGTGAGGACCGCCGCACTCTCGGCCTCGTACTTCTCAGGGGGGAGGAGGTCGTTTCCATGACCGTCGAGGGCCCACCTCCTCCCGACGAGTCTAGGGTTAAGGCCACCTCCGGCGCCGTCGCGCCTTCGGGTCCCGGAATCGGACGCGCCGCTGGCCGTGGTGTCCCCACCGGTCCTCTCGTTCAGGCCCCGCCCGGTCTCGCGGGGCCGGTTCGTGGTGTCGGTGGGCCCTCTCCCGGAATGATGCAGCCTCAGATTTCTCGACCTCCGGTCCCACAGGTTTCGGCTCCTCCGATCTCGTATCCGCCGCAGCAGCCTCCTCCTGGAGTGAGACCTCCAGGGCAAATGCCTCCGCCCCCTATGCAGCAAATGGGCCGAGGGCCGCCCATGCCGCCCCAGTTCAGGCCTGGAGGGCCGCCTCAGCCTGGGCCTTTCCCTCCTCAGTATGGACAGAGACCCATGGTTCCTCCGCCTCAGTTCAGACCTGGTGGGCCTCCGCCACCTGGCCCACCGAGACCTGGAATGCCTGGTGCTCCCCCACCTCGCCCTGGTATGCCGCCGCCTGGTGGAATGTTTGGTCCTCCTCGTCCAGGAATGCCCCCTCCAAATGGTCCTCCTCAGAACCAGCAACAGTAGAAGAGCTTCAAATGTCAGGTATGGAGTTTTAGTAAGATTGTTTGCCATGTGAATTATATCCTATGTATTTGGTGCTAATTGTTTTGTTTTCTCGATGTGAAAGTTTCTTTTGTTATTGCTTGTCCTGGGTAGTTTTATGGAGTATTTGAATATGTAGCTGTTGTAATTTTAGGCATGGGTTAGTCTCAGTACTATTTTGTTGTGGAAGCCAGGGTCCTTTGTCTTCAGGACCTCTTGTGCACTTCTCTTTATTTCGAGGCAACTTTTGAGTTTGTGAAGCTTGTTGGGAAACTACATGGTTTAGATGCTGGACAGCAATTTGTATCCAATAGTAGAATGGAAGGCCAACTATGGAGATTGTTGTAGAGTTATAAATTGCTTTGTAGAGCTTAGTGGTATACCTTGCGCTATAAATTTTGGTTTCATAACTATTTTCATGTAGTGTTTTGCTCTTATAAAACAAGCATTTTGTGTGGTACATTGGTAATGGATTGTGTGCTATTCAGATTTTAGTAATCTTTAGCGATCTTCAAATCTCACTTGTGTTGTATCGCGGTTTGCTTTAGTACCCTTTGAGAGAGAATTAACCTTTGCTTAATGAGGCATATGAGAAGCTCCTTTCTTTCTCTTTAGACATAATGGCAAGCTCAATTACGAATCCTAGGATTTCAGCTTCTATTGTTTTGATGTTGGCTTTCTATATATATAAGCAACTATAATTTGAATTTGGTTGCTTGAGGTGATGTCTGCATCTTCTTGTTCCTGTTAATGAGTAAAGTAGCTTTAGGTTGATATGGAGTAGACAAGATATTACAAATGGTTATAAAGAATATTGTAAAATATGTGTTTCACATGTAATGAATGGTTTCTTTACTTAATTTTTTTGTGTCTTGTGATTGCTTACGAGTTTGAACAATCTGGTATTCATAGCCTTCCTGTCCATTATATCTTTGTCCAATATCCCCATCTTTGAGGACCCAAGTTGAAAGAAACCTGCAAAGGCGATATTGGCCGGGTGTTATGGATCCTTTTAGTGGACAGTGGCAAGCAGCTGTCTTCTTGTATAAGGTGCTAATCAACTATCTAATTGAGAAAGGTGCTAAGCCAAAACCATCAACTGGAACTGGAAAGTGTGACATCTATCTTCCATTTCCTGATAGCGGTGTTTCACTTTAAGTTTCAATGGCCTTGTACAAATTTTCCAATAGGGAAGTAGGGGATTAAAATCTTAAACTATAAGTAGCTGGCTTGAGCGATTTTTCATTTTTTTGTGCAAGTAGAATACAATTAAGCTAGAGAAAGTCATTTACTTAAAATAGAGTTTCTTCCATTGAAATTCTGATGAACACCATTTACTTCTCTACAGCCTATGCAATTTGTTTTTAAACCTTCAGCTTCCAACCATTAGTGGTTTTTAGGCCCAGAATTCGTTCCATTCATTTTTTAATTCGTTGTTAGATGCTAAAGGCTTGCCTGTTGTAGTAGTTAGAAATGAAGACATTAAAGTTTGTTGCTCTACTTGCTTCTTGTGCTCTTCGTTTGCTGGATTGTTTTTCCTGTGCTAACCTACTGCCTTTTGTTGCTGAGTACTGATATCAAGTTTTCATTTCCATGCAGGATTTCTTAGGTTGGTGCTGAAAGTGCTGTGGAGATTCAAGTGATCATATCAATGGGGATGGCTTACTCTGCACCTGTGTTAACAAAGTTTATATTAGTGAGATGTTTTGTCTTTAAATCAGGCTTCCTTATGTTTGATTAGGCACATTGTGATGCTCGGCAGACCTTTCCTTCTCTACTGACTTTTAACTTGTGCTATACATTCTATGACTCCGAGTGCATATATTTCATATGGATCCTGAATCTCTCTCCCTTTCTGTGATGTCGGGAATGAATATGGTGCAATTTTTGTGTGCAGGAAAGTCTCTTTGGCTATGTTGCATCGTTCCTTGTTGGAACTACAAAACCAATCTTGGGGTTTGGAGTAACTGTAAAATTTTCGTTTGATCTCAGTTAAATGTTGTCTATTCCCCTCATCTTGCATTTCATTTTTTTAGAATATTAGGTAGCAAATGAGTAAGGAAACAAATCCAGTTGATGCTTCATGAGCATGTCCGGAAGCAGTGGAATTCAGTGTAGGTTAAATATTTCCTGACAAGTATGTTTGGTGACTAGAGTCCTCTTCAACCTCAGGAAGATGCCATCCTCATTGATATAGAGGCTTTACAGTTGCCTTGATTTTGAGGGAGGGTATTTGGTATCTGGAGTGCTATATATTGAGTTTGATTAGTGTGTCTGAAATTAACGTTTCATATTCACCTCTAGATTTTTATGCTCACCTCCTTTTATCTTCCCCTTTATCAAATAAAATTGTTTTTCTGTCAAAAATATTTCTAAATTGAAAGAAGTTTTTAACTTAACATTGAACTTTGTGAAGGTCTTATTCTGTGACACCTTGCTAAATTAATGCTCGGCGCCTTTGCCTGCCCATACTAAGGCCATGTGCAGTGGGACAGACCGCTAGTGGTCTCTTACTAATTAAATATATTATTTTTCTCAATCTCTCTTCCACCTCACCTTAAGAGACCACTTAAGAGACCACCTATTTTTTCCTCCACAGTGGTAAGAGATCACTCTGCACTATTCATGGATCCCACTTGATTTTCTCTATCATACTCATTAATTTTACCATTAACATTTAATCTAAATAAATTTGTCCACCCAAATTAAGTTTAATGTAGAATTTAATAATACATTATAATATTTAAAAGTGAATTTCGTTTTTTCCAAAATTTATTAAATAATTGTTTTTTGTTTTATTAAATGGTATTTCGTTGCATAAAATTAAAATGTATTTTCGTTCCATCGCCTACAATTGTTGACGTACGGTGCCTGGCAAGATGGCCTCTCCACCGGTCTCTTGCTAGGAGCCTTTTGGGTGGTCTCTTATTAAGAGATCACTCTAGAGACTCTCACTGTGTGCATTTTTGGTCTCTAGAGTGGTCCATTAAAATTAAGAGACCACCACTGCACATGCCCTAAGGATCCAATTTGTCCTAATATTGTAAAAAATACACCCTTGATCAATGACATCCTGCAAAATCATTCAAACTACGACTTCTGTACCAGCCCACTTAATTTATAATACTATTTTCTATCAAAGTTTGACCGCATATTTGAATAGATATATGAAAAATAATTTATCGCATGTGATATTGTTGAATTCGTCGTAACAAGTAATTTCTAGAAAGTAATTTTTATTTGATGTTATTATTCATATTCAAACATATTAACGGTCAAACATTTTTTTCAAACGGTGTACAATGATTGGGTTGTAATTTGCCTTGGGATAGAGGGAGTATTAGGATCTGGCCCATGACTAGCATTTTATTCATCAAGATCATCCTAACCTTTTTGAGCAAATGACAGAATTAGTATCCACTTTTAGGTGAAATTATAGGTTTCGTTCTTTTTGCAAATTGTTCCCAAAATATTTTCACTTTATTATGATATATTCTCAATTTATTCTCGTATATTATTAGTCGGTTAAGTGAGTCATAGTGGAAAACGAGAACGATAGAAGAGACAGTCTGATAACTTAATTAAATTTGTTATGTTTGATAAAAGAACCAAATAGAGCATTTCGTAATAATTTGAAAACCTTTTAAGAACGTAGTGCAAAATGAGGAACGAAACCTATAATTTCACCTTAAAAATCGGCACCTAAACCGTCATTTTCTCCCACTTTTTTTAGCAACTAACAGTCTAACAATAGCCTTAATAATTATCAACATGTTTTCACACGAAACCCCAAAAATTTCAAGGAAAACAAACTACCATTCACAACAGGATAATGTGTCAGCATCATTGAGTGCGCGAAATCATGTGAGCTTTAACGACTAGTTTACAAATTGGAGTCACATTAGAGCTATGATGTTCCCACTTCTAAGGCTTCGACGACATCCCCTCCCTCTCACCACCGCTTATCACGCTCACCTTCCCTTATGCCCATAAATAGGCCATCGTCGGAGACTATAGTTGATAGCGATGGGTTACTGCTGCGAGGGAGAAGCTTATTATTGATCTTCACATATAGCATGATAAGATTCAAGTTGTGATTTTTACAGAAGGATTTGATGCGGAGGTGAAAAAAATGGTCAATTGTTTCTCCCACCGTCATAGTCACGACTAGGTAAAGAAGAAGGAACAAATTTTGAAAGGACAGAATAAATGAAGCATTCATGAGTCTTTGGTGGGTTACAACACAAAGAAGACACATGCTATATTGGTAACTGACTACCTGCCTAAAACAGGCTAAGGTAAGCTCTTGCACGCTTTTTTCTAGTGTAGATAACGTTGCACTTTTGTCAATTTATTTCTTACTCCTTTGTTCCTCTTTATTTCGCACCGTAGCTTTAACTTTTTGTATCTATGGTAAATGAAATGTGTTGATGAAATTGAATTTATAAAGATAAAAGTAGAATAAGTAAATGAAATTAAAGAAATAGTACCAAAAGAGAAAACATGCAAATATAAAAGGAAAAAAAGTGTGCACAATACAGTTAAAACAAGAGTATATGAGGATTATTCATTTCACTAATTCCCATTTCTTAACAAAACCAACCACATCTCTCTCTCTCTCTCTCTCTTCTTTCCACTTACATCCTCATTCTCAACAAGGATTAGTGATCATCTCTCTTCAACTAAAGGAAAATGCTTTCATAAAATCAAAAGCAGAAACCCTAGCTGGGCCGTTGCCGGCCATAGATTGTTAGAATAAGTCAAGTATTTGATTTGATTTGATATGTTATGGATAGAATTATTGACTATATTAGAGTCAAATTAGTACTAGCCTTCCTTTTGTACTATATTTATTTATTCTAAGCAGTAATTGACTCATTACTGGAAATTACTCTTTCATGGTATAGATCAATTTCTAATCATATGTCCTAAAACCTAAATTTTATTTTTCGTTTGGTCACCTCTCTCCCTCTCTTTTTCCGACCAAACCACCACCGGTTCCCGGCCAACTTTCGGCCATATCCCGACCAACTTTCGGCCATATCCCGGCCAGATTCCGGCGACCTCTAGCGTCAATTCCGTCCGCTTTTCAGGCATTTCTCACAATTTTCCGGGGACCCAAATTCTTCTTCTCCAATTTTGTCAAACGGCTTCCATTAGTAGCTTTGGTCTCTCTTTTTTGTTCAGATATCCGATCATCAGCTGCCGGGTTCAGATCTCCGGCATGTCCTTCCAGCACCGACGACCTTCTCCGTATTCCTCAGCGTCGACGACCTCCTCAGCACCGACGATCTCCTCCCCGTTCAGCGATCACTTCTCTCCGGTAATCGAGTTTCTTTTCTCAGCCCTCAGTTAGCGAAATTTTTGGGTGGCTCTGTTTCCCAGATTCTCGGCGGCATCTCTTACTTAGACTAGCAGGACGGTCAGATCTCTCACCTTTCAACAACGACAAAAATGACACATTATCTCCTTCAGCATGTGTCGAATATTCTCCGGCCATTCAGATCAGCGCGTCAGATTCACGCGCTGATATCTTCCTGCTCCAGCCTATCAGTCTAGTTCACTCGCCCATATTTACTCGTGTATTGCTCCATTCGCGAGTAGCTTCAGACGCTCTTCAGCCTTCACGAGAGCATTGCCTTGTTTTCTTCTTCGCTGAGTTGTCCACTATACCTTTGTTGCAAATTGGTTTTCATACTTTGCACTATGACCTTTTTCACTGGTAATAGGCATCGTGGCTCCAAGCGGATAGTAGATTCTGTCTCCACAAAACATATGACATCACCTCTTGCTGTTTTTGATCATGTGACATCTTACGATAGTTCTTCCCGCGTCTATATTGGTAATGGTTCCCAACTCCATATTGCTCATATCAGTGATTCTCAGATTTCTAAATCTTTATCTCTTTATGATGTGCTTATTGTGTCTGATACCACTAACAATTTGCTTTTGATTAGAAATTAACTTGAGATTTAAATGTTGTTGTCTGCTTTGATGTTCGCTCATTAATTATTCGGCATAAATCACTAGTGAAACTTTGGGTCACGATCATTGTGAAAATGGGCTTTTATATTTTATACTATGGTGTATCTGCTTTGTTGTCTAATGTGCGTCTTTTGAAATCTGGCATGCTAGACTTGGTCATTTTTCGCATTTGGTTATTTCAGGTTTGTGAGCTTCTGGATGTTTATCTGTCTCATAGTTTTGCCTAAACCTACTCTTTGTGATGCGTGTGAAAAGGCTAAAGGGAAGCGTTTATCTTTTTTATACAAATGATAAACAGGCTGCTAGGGTAGGGGTGTAAACGAACCGAGCCGAGATCGAGTAGTTGTGTACTCGAGCTCGAGCTCGAAAAAAATTACTATGTTCGTGTTCGAGCTCGAGCTCGTTCGAGCCTAGAAAATTTATCTCG
>JAULKM010000013.1:12233142-12252013 GCA_032355605.1 Rubia tinctorum
GCAAAACGACGTCGTTTTGAGTTAGTTAGGCAAAAAAAATCTGAAACACTTGATCGGCCGGTCGTCTTCTTCGACGACTGGCCGGACATCTCTGCAAATCCCGGCGAGGTTATCTAGCATTCTAGCTCCCGGTAAAAAAATATATAAAAAAACGGGGTGCACGTGCACCCCGGGTTCCTACGTACGTCCGCCCCTGGTTCAGATCTTGATTCACAATTACTAAACACGTGCATTCGAAATACATGCCCGGTGTGAAAAATAGATTTTACATCTGAAATCAGGTGTAAATTCTACCAATTATTGTTTAAACATCGACGATAATGCATGTCTACAACCTTAGATATTTTCCCAAGTCGGATCATTCTTCGTCCTGGCATCATTTCTGATTTTGGAACAATAACCGAAGAATTCATCCTCACAACGTGTTAAAGAATGTGATTCAAGTATTCTTTTGAATCTGGAAGGTTATACGGCGGTTTAAAAAATAAACAACCATGGTGATCGCCTGCGTCTTGGCTTGCGATCAAAACAACTATTTTTCAACCACTGTCAACGACTACTGGACTGGAGGCGGTGCCTGGTATAGTGGTTCGGAACAGTCGTTCAGTACCTGTTTTAACCGCCGTTAACAGGACCATCCTGCACCGCAATATTAGATAAAAAAACAAAATAGATTTTATAAAATATTTTTACACATTTAATCTGAACGACGCCCTATGTCCTAGTCAAAGCTTCCTATATTTTCATCTGTTCCAACCAAATATTTTTATTTTAACTATTCCTTATTTAAATTAAAATTTATGGCTGGAATTTCGCTAGCTCTTTTTAACCTCCCACTTCTCCTGCTACATTAACATGTATAAATGTCGTACAAAAATATAATAGGAACATTTAGTTGGGAGTGCCTTTACTAAACTGATAATTTTTTCAAGTTTACATTACATTTCTAAAACCATTTATCCCACTTGTCTAAGTTCCATCATTTCCAAATAGGACCACGTTGTCGAAAGATTACTTCTTCTTAGGAATCCCATTTGTTATTGTCTTTATCATCACTTGATTTTAAATGTTGTTAGCAGAAATGGAGTAATTAAGTAATTATCTCTTTTGAACTCTCGCTTGTTAATATTTTTCATTCCTATGTATAAATTGCAGATGTTACTAACTTTTGCTGTTAGAGTCCCACATCGGTGTTTGACAGAGTTATTACTCAATATATAAGATCATGGGTCACCCCTACATAGTACCATTTGGTTTTATGATAGGAGCCCATGATTCTAATATGGTATCAGAGCCCAAGGTTGGCCCGTTACCCCCTTCTATCCACGTTTGCGCGATGATTCATACCGCTGCACGTGAGGGGGCGTGTTAGAGTCCCACATCGATGGTTGACAGAGTTATTACTCAATATATAAGATAATGGATCACCCCTACATAGTACCAATTGGTTTTATGATAGGAGCCCATGATTCTAATAGTACATATACTTATAATTTTAATTTTAATTTTCAAAATGTAAAAAATAAATCCATGTCGGCGCCACCGAAGGACCATCCCAGCCCCGCCAGAAATTTCCTCTCTCCCCAATCCCTTCCATTCCCAACACAGCCACCTTCGTTCCCAGCCTACTCTCGCTGTCCCCACCCAAGCCCCTCTGGAAAGAACCCTCCCCCCACCTTCATTCTCAGCCCAGCCACGGTGAGAACCACCTGTCCCCAGCCTAGTACATAACGGCAAAAACCCTCCTTCTCCAACACATACCATTTGTCCCTAGCCCAACCCTGGATCTCCAGCAAGCGGTGGATGAGAACCGTGGTGGAGAACCACATCCTGCCGGTGTAGCAAGCGAACCACAAGCCCGTTGTCGTCGAGATCTGCGTAGCGAGAGCCACCCCAACAAGAACCACAATCGACAAACTGGAAACGAGAGCCACCTCGGCAAGAACCATGACCGATGAACTAGAAACGAGAGTCACCTCGAAAAGAACCACGACCGGCGATTGGAAACGAGAGCTCGGTGATTGGAAACAAGAGCCACCTCAGTGGGAACTAAGACTGGCGATTGGAATCAAGAACCAACACCGACGATTTGAAACGAGAGCCATCCCGACAAGAACCACTGGGAACCATGACCAACAATGGAAAATAAGAGCCACCCCGACAAGAACAACAACCAACAATTGGAAATGAAAGCCACCCCACGTGAGAACCATGGATGGCAATTGGAAACGAGAACCAATGCCAACGATTTGAAACGTGAGCCACAAAAGAACATCATGTCCGGGAACACGACCAACGAAAGAGAAGAGCTCCGACGAAGAAGATCCACCAAGGCGGAGCAGATATCTAATGAGCTCGAACCCAAGCAAAGATCCCGCGACCGCGAATATAGGATGAGCTTCGGCACCAAAAACCTGTGGCGGAGAACAGGAAAACGTGAACAATGACGGAGAGCCGGTGAACTCGACCAACCATTTTCCCATAAATTTTCACCAAAATTTTCAAGTAATATCACAAGAAAATAGTTCAGTTAGCGCTGGTAAAAAATGGCATAGATGAAAATTTTAGATTCCAGAATTTAATTGTTAAATTATTATTATTATTTTAAATTCTTTTAAATTAATTAAAAATACACAATAGTATTTGAAAGGTATACATATATGACGTGATTTAGTAAAACAGGGAGTGATATAACATTTCACTTAATTTAATGCAAAACTGAAATGCTAACTTATCCTTCGTCTAAACCCTACAGCCGCAGACTTTCTTCTTCCTCTCTCCCATCTTCTTTTCCCCATCTCCCCAGTATAGGGAGATGGGAAACATTAGGTTTTTCAAATGATATACTTTTAATGTTTATGTTATTGAATAAGTATGGATTTATTTTCATGCATTAGTATTGTTCTTCGACTTGATAGATTAGATTGATGTGTCAATGATGAACATTTAATCTAATTGTTCATGTCGATGTATTTTGTCCGATCTGATTTTACAGATCATGTGTTCGTGACTTCAATTGTATTTCTCCATTAGGTATTCCATTCTCGATTTGTGTTTTCCAAGGTGTTTACAGTTTAGACAATATAGATCGTGTTTTGAATCAAGATCAAGTGGTGTTACAGCTGTTGTAGATCCCTGTTTGGCGGAGTGATATTAATGCTGATACTCTCCTCTTCGCCAAGTGGTCATGATTTTTGTGGAAACGAGTTAATATCCCCAAGGACGAGGTTATAGTTTTTTTACTGGATTTCTGATATGTAATAGTATAGACGATCAGTCTGGTTGACATGCAATTTGAATATACTTGCAATAGATTGGTTATTGCTCGAGGCTAGTTAGGTTGGATGTCAATTCAACTGATTGTAATCGTCGTTGGGCATTTTTCCCAACATCTTGGAATGATTGATTTTTCAAAAAAAAATGTAGAATTGAAATGCTAGAAATTGGCTGATTGGGGATTGGACCAAGTGGAGTCCAAATCCAATCCCAAAAATCTGGGTCACCTTCTTCCTAAACCCAATTCTCTCAGCTTTTGCGCCATTGTTGATTTTGATTACATTTGCTCCACCGCCTTTAAATATGAAGGAATCCAACTTCAAACCCTTGCGAATTCGTCATTGCTCTACCGTTGATAATCGTTGCTGACTAATCCAGTTCATCTATCATAAATTCATCAATCATTAGTCTCGATTTACCAATACATTAATCACGTTGTCCATATTAGTCGCATGGATTGAAGCAAAACATAAACTCTGATTTCTGGTGAAGCAATCCATCGTCGGATTAAAATTTCAAGCACTCCATGTACTTCCCCTCCTTTCGACCTCACTTTCCGACCTCCTTATTTTCGATTTAATATCTCGACGATGGAGAAGAGACCAAACTCATGGTGGCAATGCGAGAGAAGTTATGACAGTGTTTTTACCGTTAGGGGGTTCACGTTCGATCATGATGCACGACAAGAACGGAAGCAACGCAAGGGATATTTTTTAGTAGGTTTTAGAATAATCTTATGCTTTGGTTGAAAGTGCCAATCTAACCCTGTAAAATCTGAAATTGCAAATCTAACCCTATATTTCGATCGAAAGTGTCAATCTAACCCTGGAAACCTTAATTTGGTAGAAATCAACAAATTGACCATTACATGGCTGTTTTTATATAAAAAAGTAGAAAATATATTTTAACCCCTGAAAACTCTTTTATTCCCCAAATAAGAAAACATACAGTCACACCGCTTCAACCCAACTACTCCATACGCTCCAACCCAACACAGAGGCAATACACATCGACACAAGAGACTCATCTCCAAGAGCTGGTAGCGGGTCGGGAAAGGTCAAATCCATCTTCGGTGGGTGGTGGTGGGCCAGGAAAGCTCAAGCACGTGGCGGGCCGGAGATGCTCAAACAGGTGGCAGGCCAGGAAGGCTCAAATATGCCGCCGCTGAAATGAAAGGTTTCCGGTGTCTGGTGGGGGAGAGACTGGGTGAGGAGGGGGACATAGCGGTGGGCAGGCTCAGGGTAAGAGGGGGAGATGGTGGTGGGCAACGAGGTTAGGTGATGAGGAGGGGGAGATAGTGGTGGTGGTGCTAAGGTTTAAGTTTGGCGGCGATGGCGGTGGCCGACAAGGCTGGGTGAGAAGGTGTGAAGGTGGTGAGGTAGTGAAATTACAGATTACGGCGAGCGGCGGTTGTGGTGAAATATACCTCCCTTGTTTGCTCTTAGAGTGACCTGATTGGGTTGACAGTTAGAAGTGGGGTCACGTCGTAGAGCTTGAGAGACCGGCCAGCAACGACAATAATGATGAGGGAATTATGGATTCCAATCAGCAGCAATCGTAGACGCCGTTAGCGGTGTCGAATGAGGAGATTTTGGTGATGGGGGTGTTGGAGTTGGGAGGGGAAAGTTGGAGGGTGTGGAGGCGGCCGCTGCCGAGGATCCCAAAATTATATGCAGTGGCGACGGTAAGGCGAGACTCGTAGAAGGGGCGGAATTTGACAGATTAATCATTGAAGGGTACCATGAACACTTTCATGGCCGCTAGAGGTTGGGATCATAGGTTGATCGATTTCTGTAGTTTTGACATCTTCTAACTATATTTATTTATCCCGGGCGGAAAGAATAGGAAGGAGGATTGTGGCGAAACGGTGGTGGAGCGGTGGAGGTGGTGGCGTAGATGAAGAAGAAGAAGAACCCATGGGGTATTTTTGTCATTAATTTTTTAATTATAAGAATAGGGGTATTTTAGTCTTTTTAGGTCTAGTCAATGTTGGAAAATGCCAAGTCAAGGTCGGAATAGTGTGAAAATGTTATATCTGCACATTTATTGACAATATTAGGATTAGAATTGCACTTTTAAAATTTACAGGATTATATTGACACTTTCAAGAAATAGCAAAGTTAGTTTTGTATTTTCCCTTTTTTTCCTTTCAGTTTTTGACTATTTACAATTCACTCCCTGAGTTTCAGAGCATTACTTAAATTTAACCCCGAACTAAAATATTTATGTTTTAACCCCCAAATTTGAGAAACTTTTATTTTATAAATTTACTATTTATATATAAGATCGGTCTTATCATTAGACGGTCTCGCAGAAGATAGATTTAGCAACTAGAATAATATATAGATAAATCATAAATGTTATGCAACATTTTTGTTTTTATGCTGATGTTTGTGTGTTTTAATTTGAGACGTTTTATATGGACTCTGTTGGGAATTTTCTTCACGTGGATAGAAATTAGAGAAGGAAGGAGAGAGAGTGTTCACTCTGTTTATTTTTTTCTTGCTGCAAAATTCCTATAGTTTTGGAGATTTTCAAAAAGTAATCTTAAAATAAAATAATCATTGAACAATCTAACAAGAGACACTCTATTTTAAGATAAAACATGTGTCAATTATTTAAATTCAAGCTCTTGCAGAAAATACGAGTGAACTCTAAAATAATCCACGTACCGATTTATGACAAATTGTAAATACAATTTTACACGGGAAGTGCTTCTGATAATTTAAGAGAAAGATTCATGCAAAACTGTCTCACCATAATTTAAGGTGAGACAAGAAATAAAATAAAATTTTAAAAGTTACAAAAGTATCACATGTTATATCCTAAATTCAAACAACTGTATTTAAACCTTCTGTCTCACCATGATATTAGGTGAGAGCATATAAACTGAGTCTTTATACAAATTTAAGGATTTGCCATTTCAAATTTCAGGATAAATGTGTAAGCGCATTCAATTTTAATTAGGATTAGAGATTTATTTTAGATCATCTCCAATGCAAAAAAATGTTGTCCGTGGAAATAGAGTTATTTGATGGATGAATTATTGTAGGATTTCATTGTGACATAGATAGAGTATTATTAATGGTAGAGATAGTTAAAGTTTTTATAACCATACAAGTATAGTAAACTAAACTTCAATCTGATATGTTATAATAGTTAATTATTATTAAAATATTATTTTCATCAACTTTATATTGACTCAAATATAAATAATAGAGTACGTGAACTATATTTATTTTACTTTTAAATTTTTTAATTATATAAACAAATATTTTTAAAATAGAAAAATGTGTATTTATGCCCATCAGTTCCATGTTTTGTGCATATATACCCCCAATTTTTTGAAAGTGCATTTTTGTCCCTTGTGTCATCTGAAAAATTGGTCAACTTTGATCATTATTAGACTCAAAGAAAATGATTGTTTTGCCCCTAAACAAAAAAAAAAAAATCAGAAACTAGAAACCAATTTCATATTTTGCCCCACATCTTGAATCCATTCGAGTAATCCAACATAGACGAGAGAAATCCGTCGGATTAGGGTTGGACACATGAACTAAATCTCGCTCGTCTAAGTCGCGGGTGAAGAGCTTCAATCCTAATCCAGATCACGCTGTTTCTAGACTCAAATTTTGACACAACATTTTTATATCCATGTTGATTAATGGTGGGGCCACTTCTATAGAGGGCAAAATGGTCCTTAATTTTTTGTAAATGAAGTGAAGGTTATTTTGGTAATTTCAAAATTGGTCAATGTTGGAAAACAAAAGGTCAACGTCGGACTCAGCCAGGAGGGTATGAGTTTTTAAGTCAAATGTAATCCAGGGATACATGTGCACTTTTGAAAAATTGGGGGTATATGTGCACTAACTAAGGAACTGTGGGGGCACGAATGCATTTTACCCTTAAAAATAATACACATAAATTTTCACAATAATTTACATTTAAAAATAATTAATTTCAGTTATTTATATACATAATGTGATATAATGTGATGGAGATCCTGAGATGACTACCACCGTAAATGAAGACATTCCACGTCTTGATCAAACATTCAAGGGTTTTGTTCGGGATCCTCTAAATGACATGGCTGGACCTATGACAGGGTCAAGAATGAAGCTTAGAGATGCTGCATTGAATGCTTTGATTGATCGCCTTCATGATGAAGAAGTTAAGAAGAAGTCGGCAAGGTCTTGGATTACTTATTCAAGATTGTCGATTACCTGAAGACATTATGAAGAACATTATACTCTTTTTCCCATTGGGTTTTTTTAATGAAATAGTGTGATCATTGTAACATTAATTTTATGTTGGGTTTTGGACTGATTAAATTCGGTCATGTGGGCCTTATGGAGCTGTTCGAAAATAGATAGTCCATTAGGGTGTAGCATATTCAGTTTTATTCTGATTAGAATTAGATTTGGTAAGATTAGACAATGTAATATTTTTCCAGCCTAATTCCAAGACATGTGTGCGGTAGAGAATAAGGATGATAGGGTTTGATTTTTGGTATTTTAGGTAGATATGGTTTTAGCTTCCTAAAACTGCCATGAGATTGATTTAGATTCTGATTGTGATTGTGATTGTGATTAGGCTTTGATGAGGCCGAGTTTCTCCTTTATTTAAAGAGGCATTGGCCGGAACTTTTAACACACTTTTATCAATAAAATATTTAGAATTTTGAGTTATTCTCATTATCTTCATTGTTTCTTAAACATGCGGACTATTTAAGTTTCAATCTCCATTTTAAGTGTACCCTGCGGGCTAGACGCTTATAAAGAACCCTTGTTGATATGAATAAGAAAATGTCATTTATTATATTTTTATTTATTTATTATTTTAAGGAGTTAACACTATACTCTTTTTCCCACCGATTTTTTAATGAGATAGTGTGCTCATATTTAGAATTATTTTTAAATAATGTAATTTAAGAGTTTTGATTTGATTAGAATTAGATTTGGTAGGTTTAGATAAGGTAGATTCATTTAAGAATTCATCCAATATTTGGATTGACTTACTTAGATGAATATGGTAATTATTTATATTTATTTTAGAAGTTGTAGTTAGATATGGTTTTATCTTTCTAAAGCTACCATAATGTTTTTTAGTTTCTATTTGTAAGGACTGAATTTTACCTCTATAAATAGAGGGTTCAGCCGAGATTATTAAAAGCTTTTTATCAATCATATATTCAGACTTTGAGACATTCTCATTATCTTCATTGTTGCTTAAACCTGCGGGCTATCCAAGTTTCAATACCCTTTGTAAGTGTACCCTGCGGGCTAGACGCTTATAGAGAAACCTTGTGATCTAAACCTGCAGGCTATTTAGAGAGCTAGTCGTAGTTGAGTGTACCCTGCGGGCTAAACGCTTGAGCTGCGTGCGTGTATGCTAGGTTTTTGGCGAAATTCCTAGTTCATACAAAGATCCAATATTCCGCAATTTAGAGTTTTCGCAAAGAGATTTATATCACTCCCTCTGATGTCGAAACTCATCGAAACTAGATCTCCTCCCTCGAGAAATTAAGGCATGAGATTTTGAACCTTAATCAAAGGTTTAACATCATGTTGGAACTCAACAATGGCTTTGAATATGAAAATATAGAAGCGGATTTTCTTTGTGAAATTCGTCATTAGCTCATTGTTCTTATATTTAAACCCAATTTAACGCATAAAAAATCTGTGCAAATTAACATTCCTTCTTCATCTCCCGTTCTGATATCAATCAAATCACATGAAGATGAGAATCATCAGATCTAATCCTTTTAAGATAGGAATTAATTCAAATCTAATCTAATCAAATCCAATTCCATAAGAATATGAATTAATTCATTTCAATTTTAATGTCACTTTCGCTTCAGCAACAATTCGGCAATAATATATTTTTCCTGATTTTTCCTGATTTTCTCCGTACACTTTACTTTTGATGTTTGAACTCAAACTAATCCATACTCGTCCTTGTGCATAAATTTTACAAATTCTCAATTGATTAAATATGAATTTACATAATTGATTCATATAGACTATCAATTTGTTTTAGTGAGTCAATATTTTTAGTGGTGATAGTGACACTATTGGGAAGTAAGGAACATGAAAAACAAGGAGGATGTAAAAAAAATCGCGAGTATGATTGAATTAGTGATGTTCGAAAAATGAAGGAGGAGGAGGAGGAGGATGATGATAGAGGCGGTGGAGAAAACACGAGAAGAGAAATATATTATATCCGGTAAGGTAAAATTTTGGAAAACATCGTCTTTGCATAGAATTATGGAAAGACGGGTTTAATTATATAATAAAAGGTATGATTTGATTAATGCAACCCAAATTTTTTATCTTTATTCCTTCTAATTTGCAGGTTAAACTTTGGTGTTTACATGACTTATGTAATGACCATCTTTCAAGAGACGGACTCATCCGATAAAGAAATCAACTGAAAATATTTCTAAATAATATCCAAAAATAATGAACATTTTGCAAAGAAAAAAATACTATTTAATTTTGCATAAAAATGAGCAAATAAAATTTTTACAAATTTTTTGGTAAAAGAGGTAGAAAGCTGGCGCAATAAATTTTGAAGAGTACGGATAGCTGTGCAGTAGACGGCAAGTTCTTTAGCCCATGGATGATGGCCCCCCTTCATTCTGCACATGCATGCCACCATGAATATAGATACATAATATTTAATGGCGATTTTACTATAAATGCAGTATGCATAGTCTTTGGCTTTACTTTCATTCTTCGTTTCGTCCAGCACTAAGGAAATGTTTCCCGCACAAAATAAAAAGGCCGTGGATTCCACAGAGAAGACTTGCATGAGAAAAGGCTTTCTTGGTCGAGAAGATGGCTTTTTAAAAGAAGTTGATGTGAAAAACCTTGGATTCACAGAGAAAAAGATGGTTTTGGAGAGGCTAATGAAGAATGGAGAAGCAGATGATTCCAACTTCTTGTTAAAGCTTAAAGACCGAATTCAAAGGTAACACAATGAAGAATTGTGTTTCAATAACTCTTTTTTTTCCCGTATTTTCGATGCCTGTTTTAGTTATAGAAACACGACTTTAATCCCTACGTTCCACATGAATTGTGTTTCAGTACATGTTTTAGTTACAGAAACACGACTTCTCAGGTAGAACATGTGAGAAGGGAGTATGATTTTGTGCATACATTAATTAAATTATATTATTGATACTAAGATTTGTAAAAATTATGTAGGGTTGGGATTGAACTTCCTGCCATAGAAGTTAGGTTTGAGGATTTAAATGTGGAAGCAGAGGTTTATACAGGTGACAGAGCAATGGCCACCATGTTCAATTTCTACATGAATGCTATTGAGGTAGTTAATTATCGCATTTCACCTGCTTCATTTAATTCTTGCAAATTTTTTTTTAAAAAAATCGAAGTTTACTGACATGGATTCTTCATTTCAAAGGGTTTCTTGAGTTATGTTGGCGTAATTCCGAGTAAAAAGATGCCCTTTTCAGTTCTTAGCAAACTCAGTGGAATTGTGAAACCAGGAAGGTATAATTAAGAATCATAATTAATAATTGAGATTAAGGAAAACTTTTCGAGATATTGCTGTGTTTTCTTTAACCTCAGATGTTTTTTCACAGACTGACTCTGCTTTTAGGGCCTCCATCTTCTGGTAAAACAACATTGTTGTTGGCTTTGGCTGCTAGACTTTCATCTGACCTTAAAGTGAGTAAAACAAACTCAACTTATTCGAGTTAAGACATTAATTTGGGATGATGTTGGTTTTAACTGGTGCTAAATCGATGAATTAGGTGTCCGGAAAAGTTGAGTATAATGGACACAGCACTGCTGAATTCGTTCCACAGAGATCGTCTGCGTATGTTAGTCAATATGATCTTCACATGGGGGAACTTACCGTGAGAGAAACACTTGCTTTTTCTGCAAGATGCCAAGGTGTTGGAGCATTTCATGGTAATAAGTCAATGGTTTTCTTTTTTCATATTTTTATTGCAAGCCATGTTAGAAACTGAATCTTTGAATGTTGAACTTTAGTATAGATATGATGCTAGAGTTGCTTAGAAGGGAGAAAGAAGCAGGAATTAAGCCAGACCTTGATCTTGATTTTGTAATGAAGGTATAGATTCATGACATTCATTGTATATGATCTATTTATCGCGTGAAAATAGTATAACAAACGCGACTCTAATTATGGGATGGAGATAGTACACGAGTTAACCATCTTTCGAGTTACAGGCTATGGCAATAGAAGGGCAGAAGACAAGTATAGTGACTGATTATATCATCAAGGTGAGTAACTTACACGAGCGAAAATCTAAAACAAAATTTGATGGTCAGTTTCAAGATTTCGAAACACAGAAGTAATGTATATGACGATTTTGTTTTTGTAGATTTTAGGACTTGAAGTATGCGCAGACACCATGGTTGGGGATGAAATGATACGAGGAATTTCCGGGGGACAGAAAAAGAGACTAACAACGGGTAAAAAAGTTGCTATCTATCTTGAGAATGCATACATGTCTGTCTCTTTTCCTTAAAATTTACTATAAATCAGCATTTTGATTTGACAATGTAGGTGAACTGTTAGTTGGACCATCAAGTGTACTCTTTATGGATGAAATATCGACTGGTTTGGACAGTTCAACGACCTATCAGATTGTGAATTCAATCAAACAATCTATCCATATCCTTCAGAAAACAGCAGTAATTTCTCTGCTGCAACCGGCACCAGAGACATATGAATTGTTTGATGATATTATGCTTCTGTCAGATGGACACATTGCGTATCAAGGTCCTCGAGAACATGTTTTGGAATTTTTCGAGTCCATGGGATTCAATTGTCCTGAAAAGAAAGGAGTTGCTGATTTCTTACAAGAAGTAAATAAGACAACATCATCTATATTTCTTTCTTTTTTTAACCTTAATTTAGTAAATTCTGAACAATTTTAATGTATACTGTCTTTGGCCTAATGAAGGTAACATCAAAGAAAGATCAGGAGCAGTACTGGATACGAAGAGATGAAGATTACGCTTTTGTTACCGTTAAGCAGTTCTCTGATGCATTCAAATCGTTTCGCGTTGGCACACATTTGATTTCTGAGCTTGCAGTTCCTTTCGACAAAAGTAAGAGTCATCCTTCTTCATTAACCAAGGAAAAGTATGGTGTCAGCAAAAAAGAGCTTCTGATAGCTTGTTCATCCAGGGAATTCCTGCTTATGAAAAGGAATTCACTTATATACGCATTTCGCGTCTTCAATGTAATTTGCATTTCCTAAATTCAAGTTCTATCTGTTAAAATGACATTAGATCATTCATGCGTGAAAGCATTGTTGAATCGTGTTTGCTTCTTTGTTACTGAACAGGTAATGCTGATAGCTCTGATCGCAATGTCGGTTTTTCCAAAATCAAGTATGCATAAGGACTCATTAAGTGATGGTCAGTTCTTTATGGGACCACTGTTTCTCACTGTAGTTACAGTGATGTTCAATGGCTTCACAGAACTCGCGCTAGCGCTTCTGAAGCTTCCTGTGTTCTACAAACAGCGTGATCTTCTGTTCTTCCCCGCGTGGGCATATGCTCTGCCAACTTGGATTCTTAAAATCCCATATGCAGCTTTAGAAACCGGGGTTTGGTTAGTTATTACCTACTACCCCATTGGTCTTGATTCAGACATTGGCAGGTAAGATCTGGAGTCATGTCTGCGCGTCGTTATTGCATTTCTGTAAGCTAATGTGTAGCTGTATGCAGGTTTTGGAGGCATAACCTAGTGCTCATTTTCATTAACCAAATGGC
This sequence comes from Rubia tinctorum, assembly GCA_032355605.1. NCBI lineage: Eukaryota > Viridiplantae > Streptophyta > Magnoliopsida > Gentianales > Rubiaceae > Rubia > Rubia tinctorum. Next base: position 12,246,195 of record JAULKM010000013.1, read on the forward strand.
CTCAGGACTATTTCGCCTTATTGCTGCATCAGCAAGGGATTTGAACATAGCAAACTCTTATGGATCTTTTGTACTGGTTGTCATTCTTGTATTGGGAGGGTTTATATTGCCATATGGTAAAAAGGATATTCAACTCAATGATTTAGATAATCTGGGATTTTCTCCGATTTAGATAATCTGGGATTTTCTCCGATTTCAACTCTAATGATTTTTCGCAGATGACATTAACAAGTGGTCTATATGGGGATTCTGGATTTCTCCCTTGATGTATGCACAAAATGCTATCCTTGTTAATGAATTTCTTGGGCATAGTTGGAGTCATGTGAGTAACCTTAAATTGTTAGTATTTAGGACAATTTGCATGTTGTCCTAAATTTTCATCTCGAATACTATGTTCTCTTGCAGTTATCTCCTGGATCAGCAGAGCCATTAGGAGTTCTTGTCTTAAAGAATCGCAGTATTTTCACAGATGCTCGCTGGTATTGGATTGGAACAACAGCTCTGGTTGCATTCACAATTCTATTCAATTTCTTGTACACAATTGCTCTTACTTTCCTCAACTGTAAGTTCCATAGTGGTGAAATTCTTTAATCTTAACACAATGCGTGAAGTTTTACGTATCTGTATTGAGTCACGGGTGAAATGAACTTTATGTAGCACTTAAGAAGGTACAAGCAGCATTATCTGAAGAAACTGTAGCAGAAAGGATGTCACTGATCAAAACTGAAGGAGGAGTTGATTTTTCGTCGAAAAGGAAGAGCTTATATGGTTTGTTTCTATCCACATTTCATTAGCTTTTCAGAGAAATCTTTCTGATGCTAATACTTACAGTGCAAATGTATGCAGATGATGAAAGCCATGGCCAGAAAAGCATGTCTTCTAGAGTGTCGAATGTTCAGGAAACTGAGAAATGCAGAAAACATGGATTGGTTTTGCCATTTGTGCCACTTGTAATCACCTTTGATGACATTAGATATGCAATAAATATGCCACAGGTATGTATGTACCTTAAGTTCCTTCTGAAGTTATCGCGCTGTTTTAAGATATTCCTTCTGTTCCGCGTAAAGATTTCTGTTATGTCCTTAATCATCCTCGTACTTCTTGTCACATTCTGCAAATGTTTATGCAGGAAATGAAAGCGGAAGGACTCATGAATGACAGATTCGAGCTTTTGAAAGGTGTCAGTGGCTCCTTCAGACCAGGAGTTCTGACAGCCCTTATGGGAGTGAGTGGAGCTGGGAAGACAACGTTAATGGATGTATTGGCTGGAAGGAAGACAGGAGGCTATATCGAAGGAACAATCACCATATCTGGATACCCGAAGAGGCAAGAAACATTTGCACGTATTGCAGGATATTGTGAGCAAACTGATATCCACTCTCCTCATGTCACAGTGCACGAATCGCTGCTGTATTCTGCATGGCTTCGACTGCCAGCAGAAGTGGATATAATGACAAGAAAGGTGATATAGATATTTCTTACATTCTCTTCTTCTGTATCTACTGACTCTAATCAATGTATGAAATGATCATGTGATGTAATTGCAGATGTTTGTCGAAGAGGTTATGGGACTCGTCGAGTTGAACAAGATAAGGGGATCCATTGTTGGATTGCCTGGAGTGAATGGCCTTTCGATTGAGCAAAGGAAGAGGCTAACAATCGCGGTTGAGCTTGTCGCGAACCCCTCGATTATATTCATGGATGAACCTACGACGGGACTCGATGCTAGAGCAGCTGCCATTGTAATGAGGACAGTTAAAAACACTGTGGATACCGGTAGAACCGTGGTTTGCACCATCCATCAACCTAGTATTGACATATTCGAAGCATTTGATGAGGTAATCCACAATTTTCGTGCTGCATCTGTAACTTTTGTAGACAAGTACTGATCAGTGACAATATGTTGCAGATGATACTTTTGAAACTAGGAGGAGAAGAAATATATGCTGGTCCATTGGGGCGCCATGGTTCTCAGCTAATCAAATACTTTGAGGTGATGATCACGAAACACTGATTTTTTTGGGAAAAAAATGTTTCTGAATTCTCAGAATGGTCTTTCTCTTCTGCTCAGGGAATTAATGGAGTAGCGAAATATATAGAAGGTCAAAATCCTGCTACTTGGATGATGGAAGTGTCTTCAGTTTCTGTAGAAACAGAACTTGGAGTTGATTTCGCATCTATGTACAAAAGTTCAGAAGTCTATAGGTATGATCTTGCTTTACTTCACATCAGATCAGAGCAACTTTGTTTGCGGATTTATGTTTTTTTCGCGTTACAATGCCTATGATCTCATGTGATTTTTCGAGTGATCAGGAGAAATAAAGCGCTGATTGAAGAACTAAGCGCTCCAGCAACAGGCTCTCGCAACCTTTACTTCCCTACACCTTATTCGCAGTCATTTTTTAATCAATTCATGGCTTGCCTGTGGAAGCAGCGTTTGTCATACTGGCGAAACACAGAATATACAGCCGTGAGACTATTGTTTACAAGCTCCATAGCGTTGATAATTGGCATACTGTTTTGGCAAGTCGGGTCCAAAAGGTAAATCTCATACTATGTAGCATAGAAAAAGAAGAAGCAGTGCGTTTTCTGATCTCCCCAGAGTTATTTTGGATTTATATCAAGGTCCTTCGTGTGTTTGATCACAGGAGAAGGCTTCAGGATCTGCTGAATGCAATGGGGGCCATGTATGCTTCTATTCTGTTCATCGGTTTAGCCAATGCAAGTACAGTTCAGTCTGTAGTTGCCACGGAGAGGACTGTTTTTTACCGCGAAAAAGCAGCTGGAATGTACTCAGCTTTACCATATGCACTTGGACAGGTACCAAATGTAGCGAATAAGATGAAGAAGGTTTTCTGTGCACTTGCTTTTTAGGTTTTAAAATAGAGCTTGAGATCAATGCTTTCGTGTCACTCAGGTTGTGATCGAGCTGCCATACATTCTTGTTCAAACGTTGTTCTATGGAGTCATCGTGTATGTGATGGTCGGGTTTGAATGGACAGCTGCCAAGTTCTTTTGGTACTTGCTCATCATGTACTTCACCTTACTCTACTTCACAGCTTATGGAATGATGTCTGTGGCGATTACTCCAAACCAGAACATTGCTGCTATTCTCTCATCTTCATTTTACGCGTTATGGAATCTCTTCGCGGGATTCATTGTCCCAAAATCAGTAAGTCCATTCTTGATCTTATTAAGGTAGACTAAAATCATCAAATGCTGCAAGATTCTGATCATTCCTTTTTGGTATGATGTGCGACAGAGAATTCCGATATGGTGGAGATGGTACTACTATTGCTGCCCTTTTGCTTGGACACTGTATGGTATCCTCGTTTCACAGTTCGGGGATGTTGATGAAGTGATGGTTGACACAGAACAAACAGTGCAATTCTTCTTGAGTGAATACTTTGGATACAGACATGAGTTTCTTGGATTTGTGGCACTTATTATTGTTGGAACAGCAGCTCTTTTCACCTTCATTTTTGCCTTCTCAATTAAGACCTTAAACTTCCAGAGAAGATAGAGTTGATATTGGGATAGTAAGTTAAAGGTGAGGTATAGCAATTCATATTGTATTTGTATCGTTATTGCATGAAAAAAGTTCCTTTTAGTTAATGGTTATGTATATGAGACCAATATAACCTCCAAGAATATTTACTAGTTAGTATATTGGAAGTTATTCTAATGTGGATTTCAATTCGGACTAGGAAAATAGAAAGCAACCAACAAATGGAAGGAAAAGGAAATCTGGTTAATTTCTCTATTTATTTAGTTCAAATCATGAAAGGAAATGAAGATATCTTATCTACTCTCACTGTGCTAGCCGAATTTACACACTGATAAGAATTTCTCCTATACTTGCTCTCTTTTTTATTTCACCCATCATTCCACTCCCCATCTTTTAGACCCTTCACCCGAAATTTCCCTCTCCCTCCAATCCCCGTCTTTTAAACCCTTCACCAAAAAATTCTTTCTCCATCCAATTCCCGCCTCCGTGTCGAGACGCTCATCCACCCATGTGCTACTGAAACGAAATAGCGAATCAACCTCAAATCTCAATGAATTCAGTGGAAATCAAGCTTGGATTCTGACAACCTGAAAGAGGCCCGTGAATCAAACCCAAATCTTGTCGAACACGATAGAAATCTAGTTATGAAAGAGGCCTGGCAGCTCAAGCTCATGTTGGACGTTATGTTTGGTGGGTTGAAGGAGGTAGGAGGCGGTGGCTAGAGGTGATTGGTGCTTGGTGGTGATGGAAGGTTGAAGAAGGTCATTATAGTCATTTTCCAATTTTATTTTATTTTAAAAAAATAGCCCTTTCTCTTTCTGCAGAAAGGGTTGGGACAGATGAACTATCTTTGTTGTTATTTGGTTCAAGGAAACATAACGTGTTTAAAAAAACTTGGGCCGAGAGAGTCCATTTGTACTAAGAGCATATTCAATGGGTGAGTGGGAGAAGAGTGTAGTGGAATCTGAGACCACAACAGGGGGGAGATTGGAGTGTCGTGAGTGTGTGAGAACTGAAATAGCATTCTCTCATGGAGAGTGTGAGAATGCAATGTCCTTACATTCAAAGGGGGTGGAGCGCACATGAGATGACTAGGCAAAAAATAACGCTCTATTCATTTTGTGGCTCATGGTTAATTGAACATGTCTCATTCATTTGAATATCTATTCAATATATTTACACAGGAGAAACTCTTTTTTGTAAAGCGTATCATGTTACAATGTCTAACCGTTATCAGATATTTAAAGGGGGCTGAAATAGTTGTTATTGTTATAATATTTCTTTCTTTCGCACAATACTATAATATGAAAATTAAGGCTATAATATGGAAATGATCGAAGATTGGAATAAGAATGCATGATAGTTCTTGCTTTAGATTTTAAAATGGAAAGGGGGAGTTAATATGTATTCGTTTTCCTGTTGGGATGTCTCTCCATCATATGAGTAGTATGTATACTATAGCAAACATTTTCATTGATCCCTAAACTATCGTTTTCGTTTACCTTTGGCCTTATATTTTATTTCTAAACACTCTTGACCCATTAACTAATAGAAGTGTGAAGTCGTACCACTTTCATCCGGTCAAATCGTTAAATCCAGCTTGGGGCAAAAATGTATTTTCCTAATCAATCCCAGAATTCTTTGCAATTCAGATAAATGTCTTATTCTGTGATGTGGAATTAGGGTTTGCATTTATAGATAAGTGTGATCGGCGTGATGACATTTTATTTGCTTCATTTAATTAGAAAATTTGCTTCCCATAATCACCAAGTTTGCTTTCTTTAATTAAGGTATTTTCCTTTTCCATTTCTCTTACGAGCAAATAACATGTGTACTCCTGAAATACCTAATCCAATCCTAGTTTGAAAAAGAAAAGGATTTATGAAGTCATCTTATTTCTGACAACGCGAATGATATGGTTAACATACATGTCCAATAATATCTTCCTTTCTAAAAGATAAGTTATCTAAAAATCAACGCAAGAATTAATATTATTAAAATATCATCAAAATATGGAGGAACTCAGCTAAATTCCTTTCTTCTTCTTTCATTTTATGATATCGAATCCAAGGGAATGAGAAATGACATTAGAGACGAGAAACCAATAGATGTCAAAACCAAGAAAAAATAATGCCCTTGGAAAATATGATATAATAAAAGCTGATTTCGTCAACTTTTGGGTTTAGTTTTGAGTAATACCCAAAATGAATTGGGTTCGGTGGATGACATTTTGAATTCTACGTTGCGAGTACTATAAAATCGGTTACTCGAACACTCAAAACGGATCAAGAGTGAATGAGATATTGATGTC
>JAULKM010000013.1:12255964-12279715 GCA_032355605.1 Rubia tinctorum
ATTCCTTCTTCAACACAACCTATCCATATTTGCATAATTTCCACAAATTGCCAACTAGATAAATCTGGACTTTACAACTACAAATCACAAAGCACTGGGGGAAATTGATTCTCACTTCTAAGCTTGTTGCAGATCATAGAATCATTCACTCATACTATCACATTCATTATCTATGTGGAATTCTATCACTTAGATTTTGAAGATCAACATTCATTTCTTCTTAATAGTAATTCACAAAGACGTTCAACGACCATTTGGAAACCTCCGTGACAATCACTTTAGATGTTCAACGACCATAAAGATATTTCATCAATGACATTATACACGAAGAACCATAGATTTAATAACAACTACAAGCATTCTACCAAATGTCTAGCCATTTAACCAAACAAAGCATTCATTTATAGTCGCGACAGAAATCAGTCCAATTTTGTTTTGCTTCCCCCGGGTGAACCTTTAATCCGTTTTAGGAGTTCTTGTCTTCGTTTTTATGGTACTCGAGAAGATGAATCCAATGGTACAGCCCTTGGAGTCTGATTATTATTGGATTATTCTCAGAAATCTACTTCAAAACATAGATCATTCTTAACCCTCTACTCTGCTCTCCTTCTTCACTTTATCTTCTACCACATTTTAAGTGGCCTTACATATTCTACCATTCTTATGAATGGCCGTCTTAAATATTCTACCATCTACTACCACAGAGACAACCCTAGCACCGGTTTTTCGTAACCAATTTTTGAAAACCGGTGCCCTAAATAAATTAGCACTGGTTTTTTAATTAACACCATTATTTGAAAACCGTGTTAATTTTCTAAAACGTTGGTGCTAATTTAACACCACTTTTTAAAAATCCGGTGCTACAAATTTTAAAATTCAATCTTCCTCCCAATATTTTCAAAATATTTGCCAATTTGTTTTCAAAAATTTTGCCAAAATTTTAAATTTTTTTTTAAAAAAACCGGTGTTAATTTAAAATAACCGTAGCTAATTTAACACCGATTTAGAAAAAATGGTGCTAAATTAACTACGGTTTTCAAAAAACTGGTGTTAATTAAAAAACTAGTGTTAGAAATTTTAAAAATCAATCTTCACGCCAAAAATTTTAAAATATTTGCCAAAAATGTTAATTGTTTTTACAAAAATTTCATACAATGGGCGCAACTGCACGTAGCCGCTTTAAACTAAATATTTTTAAATTCAATTTTCCCCCCAAAATTTTCAAAAAATTCGCCAATTTTTTTGATTTTTTCCAATAATTTCATGCGTTGGGCGCAGCTGCGCACAACCGCTGTAAGATAAATATTTTAAAAATTCAATCTTCCAGCAAAAATTTCAAAAATACTGTCAAAAACTTTTAAAGTTTTTGCCAAAAATAATATGAGATTCGGGCAGCTGCACGCAGTAGCTCTAAGATAAATTATTTTTTTTTCTTGATTTTCAAAATCGTTTACTTCTTTTTTTTACTTTTACTATAACTAGGTTGACTTAAATTAATTAACGATCAACCTCTATTGACCAAATATAAATAAGAATATAGACGTTTGAATAACAAAAATCATGTATTTTGGAGTAATGGATAATGGAGAAACACAATTTTGAGCCACATTGTAATTTTTCAAAATTATGTACAAGTAATCAATGTTGACTTTCGAAGCTCTTCCATTCACCATTACATGTCCAAATTGCAAAATTGCAATCGTATATTATTCAATTGAATTTTCGTGTCGCCAATTTCGTGATTCGCCAATTCCAAATTTCTTAGAGGGCCTAAGTGCAAAAGGTAAAAACTTTACTCATAATTCCAAATTGACATCCGCTCGAACGTGGTGCTTCCCTATACATCCCCATTTTATTTCCCAAATCCGTAATGGAATATTTATCATTGATCGGGCACAAGAACATATCTGTAATCCTCTTCGATTTCTATTCTTTACTTCTATGTAATCAACTTTAAGTTACTCTAGAACATCTACTAGTGATTTCCCACAATTCACCAAAAAATTTATATTATTTAACATTTTTATATTTAGGTAAGAATAACAAAAAATCATGTATTTTGGAGCAATTGATATTGGGGAAACACAATTTTGGACCACGGTGTAATTTTCTAAAATTTTGTACAAGTTATCAATGTTGATTTTCGAGGCCCTTCCATTCACCCAGACATGCCCAAATCGCAAAGTCCAAATCGTATAATATTCAATTGAATTTTGGTGTCGCCAATTTCATGATTCGCCAATTCCAAATTTTTTGGAGGGACCTAAGTGAAAAAAATAAAAACTTTACTCATAACTCCAAAATGAAATATGCTCCTTCCCTAATCACCTTCCTTATACTTTTCAACAAAATAAGGGAATATTTATTAACAATATTGCGCAATAACGTATTCATAATCCTTTTCGATTACCCTTTCTTACTTCAAAATAATCAACTCTAACTTACTCTAGAACATGTACTAGTGCTTTGCAACATTTTACCCATTTTTTTATTTTTTATTTCTATATTTATGCATGAATAATAAAAATCGTGTATTTTAATGAGAAGGATAATGTGGTAACGAAATTTTATGGCCGTAGCTTAATTTTTCACAAGTTATGGAAAGACCAAGGTTTAAACTGCAAATTAGAAGAAATTAAGATAAAACTTTTGACGGTCAAACCTTACTTGACTTTAAATATGCAAACACTAATTACTAGGTTGACTTTCACTCTAGTACAGGGGTTGATCCTTACTTGACTTTCTATATATAAACCCTAATAACTAAATTTACTTTCACTACTTAATAGTCACACCTTACTTCACTTTGTATGTAAACACTAATAACTAGGTTGACTTTCACTAATCCACGGTCAAACCTTACTTGACAATTTATATGTAAACACTAATAACTAGGTTGACTTTCAGTACTAATCAACGGTCAACCCTTACTTGAATTTTATGTATAAACACTAATAACTAAGTTGACTTTAACTGATCAATGGTCAAACCTTACTTGACTTTCTATGTATAAACACTAATAACGAGGTACACTTTCACAAACCAACATTCACCATTTACTTGACTCTCTACATACAAACACTAATAAATAATTTGACCTAAATTAATCAATTATCAACGCTTACTTGACATTCTATATAAAAACACCAATAACTGAGTTTGCTTTAATTAAAACTGGTCAACCCTTCCTTGATCCCGGTCAATAAAATATCTGGTCAAATACATCAATAAAGGTAATCACCGGGTAACTGTCACAATGTCTCGAGCAAATGGTGATCAATCCGAAGTTGGGCAAAATCGAGCAAAAGATGATGGAATTAAGAATTATTATGACTGCATGTATGTTCTATATGTTTTAAAGAAATTATGTGATAATTATTATTTACTTATATATATTACTATTTATGTTTATATATAATTAATACATAATATTTTCTCATTTAACATGTGCAGGTATATTTCTCACTATGAAGCTGTGTGAAAAATATTTGCATTTGAGATTCAATACAGAAATCTTTTTGTGGAAAGATTAACTTTCCATCTTCCAAGTGAGCAAAATATTGTCATTAAGGATGAGGATTCGTTTGAGGAAGTCATTGGCAGACATGGACTCGATATTTCTAAATTCTTAGCATGGATGGATTGTAACAGGTTATGCGAGAAAACTAAGGAACTGACATATGTCGAATTCCAATGAAATTTGTATGAAATCAAAAGGATAAAACATGGGCTTTAAGGAAGAGAGGTTTTTTTTGTAGATAGAATGTGTCATGTTCCTTCCAGTTGGAGAGAGAGGTACTACTTAGGAGTGTTGTTGAATAACGTGAAACGGCCAACATAATATGAGGATATCCGAACAGTTAATGGTGTCACATACCCAACTTTTAAAGAAGCTTGCTATGCTCTCGGATATTTGGATGGTGATAAAAAGTATGTTGATGGCATTATTGAAGCAAGTTTATGAGGTTCTTGTCACTATTTGTGTCTTCTTTTGGCCATGCTTTTATTGTTGATAGTCTATCAATACCTAATCATGTCTGGGATACAGTATAGCTTATCTTAGGTGAGGATATCCTCCACAGAGAACGTATGATTCTTCAGATACGAGATATTCATTTTTAATTTAATGGTACGATAATGGTTTTCATATGATAATTCTAAATAATATGGTATTTGTTTTTAGTTTACTTTGAGTGATATTTTCTACCAGAAAAGTTTTATAATTCGTCAATTAAAGGTATAGTACTTTATTATGTTCATTAAATTTAATTCAAGGGTAAATAATTTAAAAATTAATAGATTGTGATTGAATTTTAGTCGGGAATGCATAATTTTCTTATAACAAGTTGTTGCTCAATGGAATATTTCCATTTATTAAAGGGCATCAATATCCAATAAAAATCTTAAAAATCATGTTACAGTAATTCAATTGAATATTTCCATTTATTAAAGGGCATCAATATCCATTAAAAATCATGAAAATCATGTTACAGTAATTCAATAGAATTCCTCTATTTATTAAAGAGTTAACATCAGTAGATATTCGTATACTGAACATATGGTTGACTGGGTGTAATTGTAGGTGGATCTTATCTCGAAAATTTTGTCTATTAATTACACTTCATTATAATAGATGGCTACTAATGTTACATTTGTAAAATCGTATAATATTTATATTATAATTAATAATAATATTAACTTCCATATTAGCACAAAATACTTTCAAAAAGTTTCATATTACGTTATTAAAAATAATTCAAACAAGGTGTATTTTCGTCCAAAATTCTTGTTATCCCACGTGACAGAGAATACTCTCAAAAAATAGAAAATTATTTTTTGACAATTTGATCAATCGAAAATTTTAAAACTTTTATATTGTCATTATTTCACTATCTCTTACATACCATTGATAATACATGCTATTTATCATCAAAAATAAATTTTGCATCTGTGAAGTCGTGAATCGGAAAGGCCAAGATCTTTTCATACAGGTGACAATTTTCTGCCAAATGAATTTCACTTAATCATATCATTGTCTCATCGACCTTTCGGCGATAGAATTGCTCATTTCTTGAATTTTTGGCACTGAATTATTCTCCTTAAAATTTTATGATGGTGGTCGTTTATGGATTTCAGTTTTTGTTATAAATAATGGTGAGTTGTATTATTTTCTCATTCTTTTATGATTCATAATAATAAACTCATTGTCATTTTATTGATGTACTGAATATCTATCATTCCATTATTTTATTTTCTTTGGTTTTTAAGTACATACAATATAATCTAATTACAAATCGATAACAACACCCAATTGATATACATAAATGTATAAATATAAGTAATAAGTTTTTCAAAGTGATAGAAGTTTGACTCAATGTATTACAAGCCTTAGCTATATTTTCCTACTAATTTCAATTTTTTTTGTGATTTTTAATTGACTTTCACTGACTGATCAATTCCTTGTATAAACAAGAAGATAGAATGAAATGTTACAAATTGAATGAAAGTTATTCATCTTTTCATAATTAATTGCAAATTAGTTTGAGAATAAATATCATCACAAATAAGACCTAAATTAAGGTCACATAATGAGTTAGATTTTTCATTTAAAAATAATAATGTATTACTAGTTCTTAAAACATTTGTATCTATATATTCATTTTAACCTTATATGTCCATCTTTATAGACGTACTATTGACTTTTCTATTGTATAAGCTTTCAATTAATGCGAGTAAATTACTATTTTTAATGTCATACAATTGTATCTAAATTCTTAACCACTGTATGAATTTCTAAAAACGCAAGGAGACTAAAAAAATTAAACATATGTATAAAAAAATCATATTCTAAAATTCATAATAACTGAAACATTATTCTGCTATTGAGTAACAAAAGATTTTGCATGTAATTCAAGATGTCAAGATTTTAATTAGTTAAAGTAGACCATCTCATCATAATTTATGCGTGACAATGGACTAACATGTAATTATAGAAATTTAAGAAAAATTTGGGGGTCAATCTCATGAGTGGTCGGGTTTCAAGATTAAAATAAGACTCAAAATCCCAGTATACATTCTCTCTGCCTCTCCTTTCCGTGTATCACCTCCACTCTCCAACCATCTCAAATCCACGTGTCCTCTATCATTAAATAGCCCACCTACTATATTAGTAAATTGCCCCTGGGGTCGTAAACCACCGCTCGCACTGAAAAAGACCCAACCGTCACAGATGAGTACCAGCTCACTGACTTCGTCTCCAGCGAGGTCATCCATATAGGCGAAAGATATTCAGACAACCACCACTTTATCTCTCGCCAATGCCGATGACTAAATTTTCCACACAGATCTCATCTCCGTACCGCGAGGACAATGCCCCCTGCTAGTAACTATTTTTCCTTTTTGAAATCACAGGGTTACAAAAAAATACATGTGGAAAAATTATACTCCATCTGGTCCTCTAAATATGGCCGCATTCAAAATTGCACACTGATTTTTAAATATTGAAATGAATGGTTGAGAATGTATTAGGAAAGTAAAAAAAGTAAATTGAGTGGATGAAAACAAATCTTGGATCTTTCAATTGAGAAAGGAGACAAAATAAAAGACAATCCCAAAAAAGAAAGATAGCCATTATAAGAAGACCGGAGGGAGTATGGTTTGCGAAAAAAAGAAGAAGAAATTCTTGGAAATTAAGTCAATTGTGTAATTATGGATATCATATAATTATGCCGAATATGCAACACTATGAACTAATCATTTAGCTTATATTGGGATAGGATGAAAATGTTGATCTTTTTTGTACTTTTGTTTTGTTTGTGCATTTATAGTCCTGAAGTTGGAATTCGATGACGGTGCTAGATAAAGAGGTTAAATCCCTTAACAATCTGGTACAGAGTACTTAGGTCCTGTTATTGAATAGTTTGATGGGATTTTTGCATTTGGATCTTCTATGCATTTGATTAGTTATTATTGATCACTGGTGTTTTGTGATATTATGAATGTGTGCATCCGTTCGATGTTGAAATGTTGCAAAGTTAATAATAGTGGTTGGAGTGGTTAAATATGATGAAATGGTGTTTTACTGTTCATTTGCTTCTAAGTTATAGCTCAAATTATTTAGTCCAGTTCCTTCTCAATTATTGAAAATTTTTGGCATAACAAATTTTTATGCTTATCAGTTTGTCATAGATCATTTTTAAAGTAGTTGTCCAAGAAATATTGACGGCTCTTTGGATGCTGCTTGTCTTTGATGCTAATATGCTCTCATTAATTAGCATATCTCTGCTGTTGCTTTGCTTTTTAGTGCTGCACATCTCAATGGTGCTTTAATTTTGTACTGCTTTTTAAATAATTGTAGCATAGTAGTTTTCAACATGGTAGGGGTTTGTCTTAGTCCCTTCAAAAATATGTATATTATATACTAAAAGAGCAACCACTTACTTAAGTGGAACCCCCACACTCAGCCATATCACCCTTCACCAAATTTTAACACCTGACATTATAAAAAATTGCCACATCGGCAGCTCTCAAAAAAAACTTTAGCTAATACATTTTCCGTAATGAATTGGCAAAATTCCAACATATCGATATTTAATGAAATATTTATTCTTGGAAAACTGAAAGTGTATCAATTAAATCTCATTCATTCATTAATGGTAGCATCTGATGTGTATCTCTTTACACTTAAAAGTGTATCAATTAAACCGTATACATTCCTTAATTAAAGTGTCTAATGTATGTCTCTTTATCCAGTACAACTCTTCAATTATTCTTCAACATCTAATGCAAGTAGAAAGGAAATAAAAAATTATCTACAGACATATTTAAATTAGAAGTCATGTAATGGTATATTTAAATCAGAAGTCAGTATTGCCATATTACATGTTCTGTAAGCAATTCAAATGTTAATTCTTTAATGTAAACAAAATTTAATCCTTAGAATTAGGATGGTAATAATGGTAAAAACTGCTTCATTTATTATATTTTGCTTCACATAGTATTTTGGTGATAAACGAGGAGTTTTAAAGTTATTCGGGTGAGACGTTCGTTTACCGAGAAGAACGTGATATAGCAGTAATTATTCAAATTTTTGGCTATATATTCTCAATATATAGGCAGTCAAATTATACCCCTTCATATTTTCCCCTATCCCCACCTATTTTGTATTGAGTGAAACTTATATTATGGCCAAAATATTATCTACTATAAGCGATATAACCATTGTTAGGGATATGTGGAAAATAAGAGTTCGAGTAATTCCACTCTGGAAGAAGACTGCTTATTAGAAGCATGATGAGTATACTAGTATCAAAATGGTTTTGATGTATTAAGAGGTTTTATTTTGTATATTCTTTTCAGTTCAATATTTTATATTCGATATTATAGATACTGCATTTTATTTTTTGGTTGCAACTATAAGTCTGATAGGATTCGTGCATTCATCAAGAAATTTGTGATGAAGAAGTTTGGATTATAGAGGGAGGATTGTACGTCATTACTATTTTTTCTGTTTGTGAGAACGAAGGGTTTTACAAGACATCTGCTCATCCTCACAAGATTAGCTTTTTCAACTTAACATCTGTGAAACAAGTTGATGGTGTTCAAATTCACCAATACCGGTTCAACTTCGTATCATTCAGTGATATTTTTTTAAGAAGTTGGATGAAGACTGTTTAGTAGGTATGCATATTGTTTTATTCTTATTACAGGACTTCCCTTCCTTTCAATTTTTTAAATGATAGTTGTAAAATGTTATGATAATTAATTTGTATATAAATCTTCACATGCAGATGTTGTAAAATGTTATGTAATTAATTTGAATATAAATCTTCACATGCAGATGTACTGGGGCACATAAAACGTGTTGTTTCTATTGAACTTACAAGCCAGAAAGGAAAGGAGCACAAACAGTTGTTTGTTCAGTTAGTTGACCTTAAGTGAGTGTTAAGAAGTGTTTCATTAGTAGGTGAAGTTGGGAAGAATCAAGCAGAAGCCGATGAAATTAAAAATTATTATGATTGCATGTATTTTCTATCAATTTTTAAAGAAGTTAGGTGATAATTATTTTTTACTTATATATTTTATTTATTTATGTTTTATATTTAAATAAATACTAATATTTTCTTATTTAACATGTGCAGGTATATCTCTCCCTGTGAAACTGTGTGGAGAATATTTGCATTTGATATTCAGTACAGAAATCATTCCGTGGAAAGATTAACTTTCCATCTTCCAAATTGGTAAAATATTGTCTTTCAGGATGGGGATTCATTTGAGGAAGTCATGGGCATACATGGACTCGATCATCGTCAATTCTAAGCATGGATAGATTGCAACAGGGTATGGGAAGAAGCTAAGGAACTGACATATGTCAAATTCCCAGGAAATTTCAAAAGGACAGAACGTGGGATTTAAGGATGAGAGGTTTTTCTGTAGGTAGAATTCACCATGTTCCTCCCAATTAGGGAGAGAGGTACTACTTGAAGGGTGTTGTTGAATGAGGTGAAGGGACCAACATGTTATGTCGACATCTAAATAGTTAATATGCCCAACTTTTAAAGAAACCTGCTATGCTCTCAGATATTTGGATGATGATAAAGAGTATTGTTAAAGGATTATTGATGTAGGTTTATGGGGTTTCGGTCACTATTTGTATCTGCTTTTTCCCATGCTTTTATTGTTTGATAGTCTATCAACTTTTGATCAAGTCTGGGATACAGTATGGTATAACTTAGATGAGGATATCCTCCACAGACAACGTGTGATTATTCAGATACCAGGTATTTATTTTTAATTTAATGGTACGATAATGGTTTACATATGATAATCCTAAATTATATGGTATTTGTTTTACATTTACTTTCAATGATTAAAGTAGCACCTAATTTTCCTACAAGAATGTTTTATGATTGGTCGACTTAAGGTTTAGTTATTTATTATGTACATTAAATTTAGTTCAAGAGTAAATAATTTGTAATCTAATGATAAATAGAATGTGATTAAATTTTAGTCGGGAATGCATAATTTTCTTGTAACTAGTTGTTACTCAATGTAACATGTAATAGTAATTAAATAGAATTCCTCCATTTATTAAAGGGCATCAACATCCATTCAAAATTTTAAAATCATATTACGGTAATTGAATAGAATTCCTCCATTTATTAAAGGGTCAACATCAATTAATATTCTTATATTGAATGTATGGTTAAATGGATGTAATTGTAGGTAGATCTTATCTCAGAGATTTTGTCTATAAATTACACTTTATCATAGTGGACGGCAACTAATATTACATTTGTAAAATCATATAATACTTTTATTATTCTTAATAATAATATTAACTTCCAAATTAGCACAAAATACTTTCAGAAAGTTCCATCTTATATTATTGAAAATTATTCAAACAATGTGTATTTTCTTCCAAAATCCTTGTTAGATCATGGGACAGAAAATACTCTCAAAAATTAGAAAAACTAATTTTCCACAATTTGATCACCTGAAACTTTTAACACTTTTATATTCTCATTATTTCACTATGTCTCACATACCATTGATAATACCTACTATTTATCATCAACAATAAAATAAAAATAATGAATATTTATAAAAATAAATGTAAATTTACTTTCATAAACATTTATTACGTTCCGCATTATATTTACAATATGGTAAATTAGTATTCCACAAAAGGATATCAATAATTAACTATATGACAATATATAAGATTCAACCTTAAAACTAACATTGTGGACAATTATCCTCTTAATATTTTGTAGAAAATAGGAAACAATTTGCCAAATAGTATATAAAAATTAATGAAGATGGTCCTCATTTCCATCTAAAATTGATTGAAAACACTATTACTTAATAAGAATCAATGAAGTTCACTATGATAGTTTTAGTATAATCAAAAGATAGGAATTGTTGAGGAAGTGGAGTGATTGCAACCCCCGGCTTTAAACAAATTGTTCCGGCGAGGTCACGAATAGTGCTCGTCCTTAAAGATTCTGGTGAGGTCACGATCAGGTATTGGTCTTTTTATTGACTTTTTTATTCTTTTTTTAATGAGAGGCTTATAATTCATAATCGCACTCAGTAAAAAATATAGTAAATGGTTTATGTTAGATAGATAGTACAATTTAATAGTTAGAGTGAAATTGGATTTAAAAAGTTGCATCAATAATTTTAGATCATAATATGTTATAATTACAACATTGATGATCTGATTTATCCATTAAGATGTAGTCTGAGGTGTCAATCAATGTCAACCAAATACTAATTTAACTATAATTTTTAAAAAAATCGTAGAAGACATTGAATAGCATGCTAGTAATAAGTTTATTTTACAGTGTCATACTTTTTAAAAAAAAATTATGAATGTAACAATCCTATGTTGCTAATCCATGTCTATTTTAATTTTTTACATGTTTCTTCAAATTAACTTTTTTTGTGCGCGTCATCTTGGTTTTTATGTTTGAAATTTGGTAGGTTTTGTGTTTTTTTAAGGCCTTTAGCCCCAAGAAGAAAATATAGAGAATTATTTTTACAGCGCTTCAGATACATAAGTCATAAAAATGTACACACGTATAAATCATAAAAGCACAGAGATGCAGCAGTTTTTGTCTTTAGGAGTAGGGTAAGAAGATTTCATTGCAATGCCTCAAATGCCTTCTTTAGCTGCAATCCTCTTTGCATCATGATGTATCCATCATGTCACCAGCGTGTGCCCCAATTTTTCTTTTTTATATTTATCAAGGAAGCGAAAATTTGCCAACCATAAAAATGTCCAACAGAAATAGGATGACTATAGACATCCTTAAATCTTTTTAGTCAAGTACAGCTTGGAAAACTAAGAAACACCTTAATATTCCGTTTGAAAAAGAAAAAAAACTTAAACCTTTCCACTCAGTAGCATTCAATTTAGGACAACTAGTTCTCTACAAGCTCAATAAATCTCATTCATCCAAGCAAAGCATCCACATTCCCAAATTTGGCATGAAAAAACCATGCACACAAATGTTTTTCTAATGGCATGAAGAAGCTCTCGAAATCATTCAGAACCATCCTCGGAAGGGGCCATTTTGGGATCCTTTTGTAACCAGCCAATATCATCATAATATCCTTGGAGAGTTATCCTCTCCGTGGAGACAAAACTGATTGAAATCGTGATAGAATCCAGTGTCTTGAGTAAATGAAGACCTAATTTGAATCCAAAACAAAGAACGTCATCCCAAAATCTTCTGGATGAACACTGGAACTGGTGGAAGGAGACTATGAACAGACTTTGGTAGGTTTTGTGTAGTAAGTGGTGTGTATATCCTTTTTGTTTTAGAAAACTTGCAAAGATACTTTTACCATCACGTAAAAATAGAGAATACCAGTCATAATTTAAGTCATATTTTTCTCTTAAATGAGAGCTAATAAAACTATCCAAAAAATTAATCGTCTGTTGATTTTTTTAAAAAAGCCTTTCACGAAATTTCCCTTTTATGGACACCGTAAATGATTTTGTTTTCGTAAAAATGTATTAATTAGTTGTAATGGATAATATAGGTAATTTTTCCATTTTCTTAAATATAAATTGTGTATATATATGCTCTTCACTTACGTAATGAGTTATATATGTTGTTTAAAATTTAACGGATATTGTGATTGAATGAGGAGGAGAACGTTGCAAAAGAACTCAAACATCAACCAAGAAAAGGAGAAAAAGTCTATCCTGATGGTTTTGATATTTTCACCACTTGAAGAGTTCGACTACCAGAAAACTCATATTTTGTTACGCGAATAAGAAAGCAAAGACAAGATAAATTGGTATGTATTTAGTCTACCATGAATATTTTGTAAATATTTTGTAATTTGGAATCCAAATTATTTCTAGAAATTGCCTACAAATAGTTTCAAATCTTATTAATTGATTACTATTTTATCATTTATTGAAATTATTATATTTGAGAATCAACACTAACAACAAATTAATATCGATCCAGTTTATTCCAGTTCAAATTATTAAAGTCGATAAGCTTAATCTTCTGAATATTATAGTCCTTCGTGATTCTGCTAGAAGGAAGTGGGATGTAGAATATGAAGTATAGGCCGATGGTCGTTGTTGGTATACTAGTGAATGTAAATATCTCTACCACCTAAATCTCATTAAGGGGGGTGATTTTTGAATCTGTGAATTTGTGAACCGGAAAGGCAAAGATCTTTACATGCAGGTGAGAGTTGTTCGCCAAATGAATTTCACATAATCATATCATTGTTTGATAGACTTTTCCATCCTAAGGATTGCTTATTTATTTAATTTTTAACACTGGATTATTCTCCTTCAAATTTCATCAGGCTGTTCACGTACGGAATTTAGATTTTGTTATAACTAACGCTGAGTTTGATTATTTTCTCATCCTTTTATGATTCATAATACTAAATTCATTGTCATTTCATTGATGTACTAGATATCAATCAATCCATTATTTTATTTACTTTGATTTTTAATTACACACAATAGAATATAATTATAAATTGATAACTTCACCAACATGATATATATACATGTTTAACTATAAGTAATATGTTGTTCAAAGTGATAGAAGTCTCACTCCATGTATTACAAGACTTAGCTATATTTTCCTACTAATTTCATTTCTTTTGTGATTTTTACTTGATGTTCATTGACCGATTCCGTGTATAAACAAGAAGATAGAAAATTTGAATGAAAGATATTCATCTTTTCATAATTAATTGCTAATTAGTTTCAGATTCAATATAATCACAAATAAATCCTAGATGAAGGTCAAATAATGAGTTAGATTTTTCATTTAAAAATAATAATTTAATACTAGTTCTTAAAAATATTTGTATCTACATATCCATTTTAACCTTATATGCCCATCTTTATAGATATACTATTCACTTTTCTATTGAACAAGCACTCAAGTAACATGGGTAAATTACTATTTTTATTGCTCGACAATTGTATCTAAATCCTTAACCCCTGTATGAATTTCAAAGCATGAAAGGAGACAAAAAACTTAAACCAATAAGTAAGAAAAATCATATTCTAATATTCATAATCATTGAAACATTATTCCATGATTGATTAACAAAAGATTTGGCATGCGATTCAAGATGTCAAGATTTTAATTAGATAAAGTAGACCGTCTCATCATTGTTTATGGTGAGAGAAAATACTAACATGTAATAATAGAATATTAAAAAAATCCCAGGTCAATCTAATAAGTGTTCGGGCTATAAGATTAAAAAAATATCAAAAGCCTAGTATACATTCTCTTTTCCTTGTATCGCCTCCACTCTCTAACCATCTCAAATCCACGTGCCTCTAATCATCAAATCGCCCACCTGATAAATTTTTAAATTTCCCCCGCACTGTAAACCACCACTTACACTGCAAAAGGCCCAACCGTCGGAAATGAGTACCAGTTGGCCGACTTCGTCTCCTGCGAGGTCATCCATATCGACGAAAGCTATTCCAAAACCTACTGCTTCATCTCTCACTGATGCCAACGACTATAATTTCCACGTTGATCTCATTTTCGTTCATGACCGCGAGGACAATGGCCTAGCCAGTAACCATTTTTCCTTTTGAAATGACTCGGTTACTAAATTTCACGTGTGGAAAAATAATACTCCCTTTGGTCCTCTAAATATGGCCGCAAGCAAAAATGGTACACGGATTTTTAAAGATTGAAATGAATGGTTGAGTGGATTAAAAAATCTTGAATCTGCCAAACGAGGAAGGAGACAATATAAAAGACAATCCTAAAAAAGAAAAAGAGTCATTATAAGAGGAACAGACGGAGTATGATTTGCGGGAAAAAAATTCTTGGAAATTAAGTGAATTGTGTAATTATGGATATCATGTTATGCTGACGAATATGCAAAAGTATGGAATGATCATTTAGTTTACATTTTGTTCAGATGCGAATGTTGATATTTTTTGTTCTTTTGTTTTGTTTGTGAATTTATAGTCCTGAAGTTGGAACTCGAGGGCGGTGCTAGATAAAGGGGTTAAATCCCTGGACGATTTTTTATAGAGTAGAGTACTTAGGTAGTGTTATTGAATACTTTGGTAGTGTTATTGAATACTTTGTTGGGATTTTTGCATGTGGATATTTTATGCATTGGATTAGTTATTATTGATGAATGGTGTTTTGTGATATTGTGAATGTGTGCATCCGTTCGATACTAAAATGTTGCAAAGATAATAACATTGGTTGAAGTGGTTAAATATGTTGAAATGGTGTTTTACAGCTCATTTTCTTCTAAGTTACTACTCAAATTATTTAGTTCAATTGCTTCTCAATTTTTTCAAAATTTTGGCATAACAAATTTTATGCTTATCAGTTTGTATAAGATTATGTTTAAAGCAATTGTTCAAGAAATATTGGCGGCTCTTCGAATGCTTCTTGTCTTTCTCTCTAGTATGCTCTCATTAATTAGCATATCTCGATTGTTGCTTTGCCTTGCAGTTCTGCACATCTCAACGGTTCTTTAATTTTGCACTGATTTTTGCATAATTGCAGCACAATAGTTTTGAACACGGTAAGGTTGCTTTCTTGGTCGCTTCAAAGATATCTATACTTTATACTAAAATATCAATCACTTGCTTATGTGGCACCCCCACACTTAGCCATATCACCCTTCACTAAATTTGGACACCTGACATTACCAAACATTGCCACATCAGCTGCTCTCAAAAAAACTTTTGCTAACACATTTTTCGTAATAAATTGGTGGAATTCCAACGTGTCGGTATTTAATGAAGTATTTATCCCTGGATGAAGTATTCAATTAAATCATATCTATTCCTTAATTGTAGTGTCTGATGTGTATCTCTTTACACTTGAAAATGTGTCAATTAAACCATATCCATTCCTTAATTAAAGTGTCTGGTGTATATCGCTTTATCTGGTACACCTCTTCAATTATTCTTCAACATCACCTGCAAGTACAAGGGAAATAAAAAGTCATCTACTGACATATTTAAATTAGAAGTCATGTAATGGCTTATTTAATCAAAATTCAGTATTGCCACATTTCATGATCTATAAGCAATTCACGTGTTAATTCCTTATTGTAAACAAAATTTAAAACGTCAGAATAAGGATGATGGGAAGTCGTCGTCGTACCTCTGAAAAATACAATTTATAAGCCCTAATTGATTCCTAACTACAACTAAGTAGATAGCATCGAGTCAGGGTTGTCCACAAAGAGGAGGGATTTTCTTAAGGGTTTACACGTATAAGGGTAAATACTGGACTATATATATATATATATATATATATATATATATATATATATATATGTAAGAAAGCAGGTAAAAGGGGTGGGAGTTTGGTTGGTTTTCAAAGTTATGAATTGAAAGACAACACAACTACCAAAGTAAAATAATTATTCTATCATGCAACAAGCTACTAAAAAAATGGTAAAATCACAATTAACAAAGCATTGGGGGCAATTGATTTGCACTTCAAAACCTCTTATAAATCCTAGACTCATTCACTCATTCATTCACATCAATTGCATATGGGGAATGTTATCACTTCCATTTGAAGATCAACATTAATTTTTTCTTAGTTAGTAATTTGCAAAGACATTCAACGACCATTTGCAAACCTCGTTGATAAGCACTTTAGATAAACAAATCCAAAATGTATATCATCAATGAAATTATATACGAAGAACCATAAATTTGATAACAACTACAAGCATTAAACCAAATTTCTAGCCATTTAACCAAACAAAGCATTTATTAGACTAAACCTAGAACAAACAACATTGAAGATTCAATCTTTCATAGATACCTTAGGAAAAATATGATAACAAACAACATTAACAAACTCATCTAGCAAAATTTACATCTTTTACCCACAAGAAGTTCTAATTCCATGTTATTGGATTTTAATGCCAAAGATGGGAAGAAATTGTACATTTTCCTAACACATTTAGCACATAATTATTCAACCATTTCATATTATCAAACAACCCATAACATAAATAAAGTAAACATCAATATTAATAGCACAATAAATGCTTCAAAACAAGTGCCCATGAAAGAGTTAAATAGAGTCTCACTACATGAGTTTGGAAGCTTCAATAAATTTCTCCCAAGTGATAAGATTAACTAACACAAATCATACTAACATTCATGGACAGATTCATACACAAACAAAGATGAAGGAGAAATGAAGAACCAGGGTTTGAGGAAGGTGATTTTTAGCCAAGAGAAATTTTGGGAATCAAGATAAGGTAAGGGATATTTATAGTACAAGTAGTGGTCAACAAAGAGTCAAAAAGGGAACAGGGCGCACGGGGAGCTCGCGGGATCAAGCGCCCGGTCGGGCGCGCATGAAGCCCCAACGAGCGAGAGTGCGCAATTAGGGGCTGGCCGCTCAATATGGAACAGAGGCCATTTCTCCCATGCACTTTGGGGTGCGTGGGTGGGAACTTGGGCATCGGGGCCGCGCTCCAGGTTTTCTTCACCCGGTAGGTTAGCCGGCCGGCCTTCCTTCTTCAAATCTGAACTTTTCTTCTACCAAATTGTATTGGACTTCACTTCAAAACCATTATTTTCCCTGTGAATCTTCATTCATGAATCTTCCATCATAAATTTGATCATAAAAGACCTTCCAAAAACACATTAAACTAGAGACTTAAGATATAACTCCAAAATCATCATCCTAACATTCTTACGAACAAAGCATCCATTATTCTTACATAAAAGCTTAATATATTTCAAATGTGAGTTTCAAATGTGCTAAAAAGAGATGAGCACATTACTCATAAGGATACAATTCCATTAGATTCGAAGTAGGTTAAGAAAAGAAGGATTTAGATATGAAAAACCGAAAACAGTCATCCAACCCCAAACCTAACTAAATCTAGCAATCTTTCAACAAGATGATGGCAAAAGATATGCTAAATGCTTCAGAAAATACATGAATTTGGTGTCTCATTAAATCCCCACACTTAAACTTCTACTCGTCCTTGAGTAAATAAGAACAAGTAAAGACCTAAGCATAAACTATCATGCAAACATTTTCCCAAAACACTCAGTATCTTATTCCTAGACTACTGGAACCCCCAAGATCTAAGAGTCTCTCAAACTCTAACATCCCAAAGACTAAGATAATCTAAACAACCATCATACCAATCAATTGTGAGGTATAAAATAAAAGTGTAAAACAAGCTTACTCTACCAAAGAATCTACCAAATAGACATAATCTAAACAACCATCATATCAATCAATGGTGAGGTAGAAAATAAAAGTGTAAAACAAGCTTACTATACCAAAAAATATACCAAATAGACAAATCAAGATATGCATAAAAATTTTCAATTTCTCATTTTGTTTAGGATCCCTCTCGTGTTTTCATCCTAGTTTCACACTTTTTTTCTTTTTCAATACTCACCCTCTCCTTTTTCCACACTATTTGGCTTCTAATTTTTTCTTAGGTTTCCCTTTCGGGTTTTCAACCTATCCAGGCCTCTCACTTTTGCCTAAGTTGTCCTCTCGGGTTTTCAACTTAGCGGGATTCTTTTTTTAACCAAAATTTATAATTAAAAAAATGAGCAAACATGTGCATCCAATTCCCTACCCCACACTTGAATCATGCAATGTCCCCAATGCATATAAATAATCAAAGAAAAAGTAGGGAAGATGAATATGAAATGCTCACAATTAGGACCTTGAAGGTCCCGCGCTACCATTTTGGTTCGCGCGTCTCCTTCCTCTATCCTCCTCACGTCTCCTCCTCTTCTCCACTAACTCTGGTGGTGGGTCATTACCCAAGGACAATAAGAGCATTTCAAGGATTACATCCATGTTTTCATCCATGCCCTCATAAGCATCCTCGACAAAATAATCAAGATTATCCAACTGTTGGTCAATGACAACCACTTTTTGTTCCACACCTTCAAGTCTATTATCCATATTCTCAAGTATCAATTGCATTGTATGAAAAGAGTCTTGGAGTTAAATAAATGTGCCTGATGGAGCAACTCATGGTGGTGCGCCAATGTAGCCTACTTGCCCTTGGGATTGGGGCAATCCAATAAAAGTAGTGTCCCAGGAGAGGGGGGCGGTAATCCAAGGATGTCTCTGAGAAACCCATTAGGAAGTCTAATGGAAGTGTCATGTAGGGATTTCCTTCATGGATAAGCTAAATGAATTTTGTGGGATCTTCGGTGAGTTTCAACATTTTTACCTTCACCAAAGAGTCGATGGTGTAGAAGCTGCCCTTGGGGTGGCAACCAAGTGGCACCAAGCTCGGTGGAATATGGATATGAAGATTTTGTGCCAAGAGCGTGATCATTCCCCTAACACAAATGCGCCTTGACTCCTTGTTCGACAATCCGATACAACCATCAACCCATACATCAATCCAATTCTGAGAACTGTCTCCATGCAATGTAAATGCCCAAAGGTGCTTCATATTAATTTTAGAACACTCATTGAACTCCCCTTGACAAAAAATGAAGGATTTCAAAGACAGTGGACATACCGGATCGTCGGATGGATAATTGAAGAAACCTTGGAGTGATGATTTATTCTTTCTCCTATGAGGCATTCCCAAATTTCTTGGGTGGTGTAGTTTTCTCCTTCCAAGAAAACCTCTTCCGCTCGGTGCCCAGAGTGTAGTCTCACCTAAAACCCAACATTACATCATCATATGAAGCTTTCCTCCTCTTATCATTTAGGTGAAACACGATCCCCAAGCTACCATCCTTGCAAGTGACCTTCTTCAACGTAAAGAGGAACTCAAGTGTCCATGATATTTAGGTTGGGGCATTGGCCCTTGTGATGCCATATAAGATACCTTTATCCATCATAGCATCAACTACCTCCAACAAACCCAACTTAGTCAAAACATCCTTATCTGCAAACTGAGTGGCCATGATAACCCCTGTGTTGTCCAACCTCCCCCATATTTTGGCATAATCATCTCTTATGTTTTCCAAGCTCAGTTCTTCTCTTTTTAAGGGCCATAAGAAGAATTTATTCAACCCTCACCCCACAACAACAATGAAGCCTAAAATCCAACCTTAAATGCACAATAGTCTGCAAAAATTGCACCACGTCTACCACCACCAAAATTGACAATGATACTTCAACACTGTTAACACAGGGATCAACAAAGTGCACCACAAAAAATCCACAAGAAGAAAAAATACTACCACTCCATTAATCCACAATATTTTCACCAAAATAATCCACCACAAGCATAAACACTGCAACTTCAACAATCCACAATATTCTCACCACTAGAATCCACCATAAGCATAAATATTACAACTTCAAAAATATTTCCACAACCTCAATTAAGAGCTTATAACCATCCTCATGCACAATAATCTCAATTATACCATTAACCTCTTCAAAACACTCAAGAAGGAAAAATTTCAAGAATTACCCATAATGGTGCTTTGGCCTTCCGGTTTGAGTTGGGTTATCCACGTATGTGAATAAGCCTCCAATAATCCTCAAGTGTCAAAAAAGATCACCATTTGCTCAATACCTCTTCCGGATTGAAGAAACCCAAATTAATGATTTTTGAATGTTCTTGAAAAGAAATCTTCAATTTTCTTGGGTTGGAGAAAGAATTGGGTTTGTTTGTGGCATGGGAAGTGTTTAGGAATTGTAGGGTAAGGATTTGTGTGGTATAATTGGAAGATTTTGGAAGTTGATCTTGAAAGGGGAAGAGTTTGGTGTTAGGAGAAGAAAAGATAGAATTGAGAGAGAATAAGAAATGAGAGTGGGAGAAAATTTTTGCACAAGGAAGGATAAAAGGGGAGGGAGAAGCTGGGGTAGGGAAAAAAACATATGGGGGGAGAGGGGTTGGCCGACGCACTGCCAGCACACATGGCATACGTGGGGGACGATTCTGCGCCCGGCCTTCTCGCATCAAACCTCGGCCGATTTGGCCTTCGGTTAAAAAATGAGCAGCACTCCCGGCCGCACACTGAAGCTCCCGCGCGGGATGTTTTTTTGCCCGAAATCACGATTCTTTTCCCTTTTTCCGCCTAATTTCATTTCATTTTCTGGAAAAATTCAAAACAAACTCCAATGCATAATATTTCTCCAAAATAATGAAAATAAAGCAACTAAATATGATCAAAACCAAGTTTATTTAATGTCGTCAACACGACTTATGAACAAGTAATAAAATAAATAAATAAAATAATAAAGTTACCTCAACGGAATGTCACGAGTGGCACCCGGATGATCCAGACTAAGTTTGTTTAATGTTATTGGCCCAACTTAACCTCCCCCCTCTTGGGTTTACTCACAAATAGGATCAAGGAAATCAACATCCTCTCCTTGTTCTAGCACAAAACTCTCATGGTAAGGTTTCAAACGTTGTCCATTGACCTTGAAGGAATTGGACTTAGTTTGGTCAAAGATTTCCACCGCACCATGCATGAATGCCTTCACCACTTCAAAAGGGTCAATCAACCGCCACTTTAATTTATCGGGAAATAGACGAAGGCGAGATTGAAATAGGAGGACCTTTTGGCCGCGTTAAACTCCTTCCTATTGATCATATTTTCATGCTAAGCCGTTATTTTCTCCTTATATATTTCAGCATTCTTACAGGATTCCCTTCGTATCTTCTCCAATTCTTTCAATTGTAGCTTCCTATGGAAAGCGACCTCATCTATATCAAGGTAAAAGTTCTTGACTGCTCAATAAGCCTTGTGCTCTATTTCCACCAGTAAATGTCATGGATTTCCAAATATCAGCTGATATGGTGACATACCAATTGGTATCTTATAAGATGTACTATATGCCCACAAGGCATCATTCAACCGAGAACTCCAATCCTTCCGGTTAGGGTTAACCGTTTGTTGAAAGATGGACTTGATATACCTATTGGAAACTTTGGCTTGGCCATTGGTTTAGGGGTGATAGGTGGTGGATATCTTGTGTGTGATGACATACTTCTTCAAAAGTGCCTCTATTGTCCGATTGCAAAACCGGGTGCCACTGTCACTAATCAAGGATCGAGGGACCCCAAACCTTGAGAAGATGTTATTTTTCAAGAAATCTGTAACCACTTTAGAATCATCAGTCTAAGTGGGTTTTTCTTCATCCCACTTTGACACGTAATCAACGGCAATAAGAATATATGTAAAGTCAAAATATTTAGGAAAACGTCCCATAAAATCAATGCCCCCAACATAAAAAAATCACAATACAAGGTCGCCTTTTGAGGTATCTCATTTCTAGACAAAATATTCCCTACTTTTTGACATTGATCACAAGATTTTCAAAAAGTGTATGCATGTTTATTCAATATAAGCCAATAAAAACAACTTTGTAGGACTTTCCTAGCGGTCCTCTTCGCTCCAAAATGACCGCTACATGCATAAGAATGACAAAAGGTAAGAATTGAATGCACTTGATTATCGGAGATAAGCCTTTTAACAACTTGATCTACACAATGTTTCCCCAAAAAGTTATCATCCCACACATAATACTTAGCATCACTTCTTAGCTTATCTTTTTGAGCCATTGTAAAACAGGGAGGGAATTTACCGGAGTCAAGGAAATCCATAATGTCGGCATACTACGGTTGGAGGTTCCCGATTGTGAATAATTGTTCATCGGGAAACTCTTCCCATATTTTCTCCGTCACGGGTGACTTTACCTCAATTTCTTGGCATGGAACCAACTGGCTCAAGTGATCGGCTCCAAGGTTCTCAATGCCCTTCTTTTCTAGTACCTCTAAGTCAAATTCGCTCCAAAGCAAGATCGACCTAATCAATCTCATCTTGGCCTTTTTCTTCTTCATCAAGTGATGAAGTGATGCATGGTCAGTGTATACAATAACTTTGGTACCATGAAAATAAGATCAAAATTAAAGAAAATACCACTGCTTGCAATTCTATTTTTGAGAGTCATGGATACATAGTAGATAGAATGAGGCACCCTCCCCACTCTTTGACCAAGCACCGCTCCAACGGCGTAATCACAAGCATCGTGCATGATATCAAAGTGCATGGACCAATCCAGGGGTTGAAACAACCCTCATCCACTACAAATTCAACCTACTTTTGCAACAACTAGCACAGAGAAGATGCAATTTTTGAGAAATTCTTTATGAACCTGCGGTAGAATCTCGCATGACCAAGAAAAGAGCACACTTCACGCTCATTAGTAGGATAAGGCAAAGTTTGAATTGTGTCTATCTTGTCTACCTCAATACCCTTAGTAGGATAATTCCTTCTCTCCTATTAACACGAGATTAGTCTCAATGCAATGCTTCAGAACTTGTGCTAAATTTGCTAAACAATTGTCAAAAGAATTACCATGAACGGTGAAATCATCCAAGAATACTTCGACCAAATTTTTTTTAAAATCCAAAAAATGCTTACCATACACCTTTGGAATGTAGCGGGGGCATTACAAAGCACAAAAGGCATACGATGGTAAGCAAACATACCAAAAGGGCACGTGAATGTGGTTTTCTCTTGGTCCTCCGGAGCTATGGCCACTTGAAAATACCCTGAGTACCCATCCAAGAAGCAATAATATGGATGACTCGTGAGTCTCTCGAGCATTTGATCAATGAATGGTAATGGGAAGTGATCCTTCCGGGTTACCGCATTTAGCCTCCGGTAGTCTATGCAAACTCGCCACCCGTTTTGGATACGAGTGGGCACCATTTCACCTTTCTCATTCTCAACTACCGTCACCCCACTCTTCTTTGGCACCACTTGAGTTGGGC
>JAULKM010000013.1:12279815-12298163 GCA_032355605.1 Rubia tinctorum
AGATTTGACCGAGCTGTTCGCAAACAGTTTGCTTCAAAATCGAACTCGAGTCAAACTAATTTCACTCAAAATCGAACTCGAGACTCGACCTTGAGCCAATAAACTACAGGTTCGCACGAGTTTGAGTCGAGTTGGAATTCGAGATATTTTAAACGAGTTGAATTCAAATTAGTGGTTGTTCGAGTTCATCTTGACTCATTTATGGTCCTAGGTATTGCAGAATTAAAATGAAAGGACATGAACTGTACCCTATCCGGCGGCAGATTATAATATACTTTAAGCATGTGAATGAGTGACGGTCTGTCTAATAACACCTAATTATTAGGATACTGGTTTATACATGCATTAAAGATGTATAATTTGTGAATTATAGTGACTTTTATATTAAATATTACATATGAATTTAATTGGGTAATTTTGGGTATTTGTTGGTTCCCATTAAGTTAACATAATTTGGGACCCATTGGGATCAAAATTTCCCTTTAAATATAATCATTCTCATCATGCCCAATCCCAAAAGCTAATGGGTATTTAATACACGATCCCAATAACTACCCATTTATAAATTTCTCATCCAATTTCTTCCCAATCCTGCCTCGTGTTTACACTGATAGCCGGTCTGGCACAGTCCGTGTATCCACGTGCTAACATGGACCGTGTCGGCTAGCCCAAGCTGTTGGCTGGTGCTTATTTTTAACTTCTAAATTGTGTGCCCCGTGTTGATTGGCGCGGGCCGTTTGCTGGAGGCATTTCTTGATAAGTTGAATAGTGCGGACCATTTTTTCCCCGTACCTATAGGCTAGTCTTTATATTTTTGGAGTTGGGAAGACACTGACCATGTGGAAGGGCGTGGTCTATGTCAATGCTTAGCTTCACGGATGATTTCAATGACATGGGTTGGCCTGTGCCAAACGATCTGTGCCAAGAGGGTGTGACACGGCTCGTGCTGGAAAGCACGATCCATTCTGGAGACCTCTGGCAAGGGCCGTGCTAGAAAGACAGCCTCATGCCGGCTGTCTTGGCAGGTGGCGGTTGGTGCTGGCCAGTCGGTTGGTTCGTGTCGGTTGACGCCGCCTTCCGTCTTTTACCTTGTTGAACACCGACTCTGCTTTTTCCAGCTCAATTCCATCTACTACCATGCTTTTGGCCTGTTGCCTTATGTCTACTACCATCCTTGCAAATGACTTTCAAATATCTTCTACCATTCTTGCGCATGGCCTTCAAATAACTTCTACCACCATCGTAGATGGCCTTCTACAAAATAATGCTGAAATCCTCCTGAACAACCTTTTAATAAACTCACAAAAGAAGATATAGATGCTCCTGAAGACAAAGTTTCCATTAGATCCAATTAGGTTAGCAAAACTCGGGATTTAAATAAGAAAATCAACAACGTTCATCTAAATCTTTTTGTAATGTAATCCTAACTAAAACTAGCAAACAACCAAACAAAACATGATAAAAAATGTGTCAAATGCATTGGTTAATGAATGCAATAAGGTGCACATAATTACCATAGTTCGTCCAACTGTAATTTGTAAAAGAGAAAATGACAATTCAGGTGCCAACTTTTTGGTGAAATTACAGGTTTCATTCCTTATTTTGCACCATGTTCCAAAAAGGTTCCCAGATTATTACAAAATATTCTAAATTGGTTCCTTTATCGAAAATATTTTTAATTAAGTTAACGGACCCATCACAGTTACTGAGATTCATAAAATTATAGTTTATTAACTTTTGAGGTTAATTTTTTTTAAGAATCTTCAATTTTCTCTTTTTCTAGTTTTTCTCTACTGCCCCCTCCACCATGTTCCGAACACCACCAATACAATTATACTCACCGTTTCTTTTGTCGTCCTTACTTTTCATGTTCATTGCTTTCCAATAGTGACACTATTATCATTACAAGGGTCAACTCAATTTTGACTCACACTTAAACTGGCTAATAGTATATGAGAAGAAGTTGAGAAAATTTTGTAATAGTGTGGTAACGGTCTGAGAATAGTTTACAAAAGATGAATGAAACATGTAATTTCACCTAAAAGTGCGTACCAAATCTGTCATTTTCTAATTGGGAGAAAATAGAAAAATAAATTTATCGGAAAGAAAGGAATAATCATTAAAAACACAATAAAATGTCTATGGACAATGATAAGATATGATCAAAAATTCATATTGAAGATCATTGAGACATTGATATATTTTTATGTGTAAAATATGAGTAAAACAGAGAGTTACTGTTTATCTTTTAATCATGATTAGTTGAACAAAAGTTAGATGGATGTACTTAAGTAATTATTCCCACAAGGTGATGCGATTCCCACTGTTCCCAAGTCATGCAAGTCCCCACTAACTCGGCTAAAAGTCAACAAAGACATGCATTTAAGTAAACTACGAAATCTTGTCTGTTTAGGGAGTTGATTCCTGCACTACCTGTTCTTGGTTGAAGTAAATTAATAATGGTGTTTACGTGGTTGTTTGTTCTGGGACTAATTTTTTACGTCAAATATGGTTTCATTGGGCGATTTATCTTCTGACTTGGTTTCCTTGGGGTATTTGATCACAGAAAAGAACATTACCGGCTTACCTATATCAGCATCTTGAGTCAAGTTGAACAAATTTATTTATTTACATACTAACTCCATCCAATAAAAATAAAATCATTAAATTTTTGGGGACAAACTAACCCAGTTTTAATTATTTTATTCTATATATAAGACTGATATATTATCATGTAACATATTCGTGAATTCGTTATAACATATATTTCATAGTGTTATTTTATTAAAAAACTTTTCACACATAAATAAAGATATTATTAGTTAAATATTGATGTAGTTGACTCCAAATGTCAAATTATACCTCTTTTGCAGGTACGGGGGAGTAGGTAGTTTTCTTTAATTATTATTTTTTTAACCGTGAACATGGTAAATAGTATTAATGTGTTGAGATGTCCGATGAGGGTGGGTTAACAAATTTGCCGCCAAACCTGATTATAACATATATGTTTCCTTACAGACATCTCATTACACGAAACAAAAAAATTTATCGCAGTTTTTAGTCCCAAAAAATCAAGGTAAATACTAGCGTAGTAAAATGTACATTCTTTACCTCGATTCAGTTTTTTACCTCGGTTTTAGACCGATGTCGGCAGGTTTTGTGACAGACGTCGATCATAGCAAGAAGACAGACAACGGGAGATCATTGTTGCAGCTTAGTTCCGACTGAGCTTAAACATTCATAGTTATTTCAAGCATTTCCTAGACATGTGAAGTCGGTCGTTGTTCGCTAACATATCGCTAGGCTTGGGGGATTGTGACCAACGTCACACATTCAAAGTGTATTCTTATGAAGTGTAATTATCGTCGACAATCAACCCTAATCTAAGCCTTTTTCCCTCCTTACGTATAAACGTGACATTTTTGACAACACAAACCCTATACACTATATTACATGTAACACAATCATCATACTTCATCAATATATTCAAACTCTTTTCCCTGAAAAAAATAACATGTACAAAATCTCTAATAAAATTTCAAAATGAACATGGAATGGATGAAAAACTACCTCAATTAATTTCCCCGGAGATACTCCATCCTCTAATACTTGTTGATATTTGAGAGGAGCAATTGGATTGAGCACTTGTATTGTTGTAATGGTGTGAAGGGATAGAATTTTGGGTGGTGTTTTGAAGATGTGAAATGGGTATAGTTAGTTATTAAAATTCAGATGTAATTAGGTTGGGGGTAAATTTCAGCTCAAATTTTCAGCTCAAATTTTTGGTTCCCTAGAGAATTTTAGGGTAACTGACGTTGGTAGAAAGTTGGTTGAAGCTTTATTCCAAGAGAGGTTCTTGCGACATTGCATAAATGGTCCACAGTGTAATTTCCTAAAAGTGTCAACAAATACTCCCTGTGAAGATTTTGAGCCATTTCATTGACCCGTTGATGTCCAATTCGGAACTATAAGGTCGTGACGATGTGAATTATATATGGGTATCTCCATTTATGTATTTTGACTTCTCCCACTTTCATGGAGGAACCTAAGTGTAAAAAGTAAAAATGTTCACCGGTTGCGCCAAAATCAATTTCGATTGTCCTGAAAGGGAACTTTGCCGTCTCTAGTCAAACTTATAATACTCGAGAGGGATAAAGAAACTGACGTGATCCCACAGAGACTTCCACAAGTTATTTTTATCGACCTTTATATACTTCTTAGAAATCATTTGCAATATAATCTAGACCACATACTAGTGTTTTTCAAAAATTGATGGACGGAATTTTACTATCATTTTGTAATGTGCATATATACCCCTCAGTTCTTTGCTTTGTGCACATATACCTATCATTTTTTTAAAAGTGCATTTGTACCTCTGGTGTCATCTGAAAAATTTGTCAATTTTGATCCTTGTCAGACTCAAAAGAAATGACTGTGTTACCCTTAAACAATAGAACCAAAAACTAGAAAACAGACTTCAGATTTCACCCCCTGCTAAAGTTTTATGGTATTTTCCAGTTATTCCACACATGAAGAAATTGTTTGCTAGCAAAGAGGATGCTAAGTTACTACGCAAGCATGTGAAAGGACTTCGATATGGGGATGATGTGATCTGGCCTACGTCTGAACGGTGAGAAGTGGAAAAAGCTTGTTGCCCTTTACTCTTAGTTTGGATACGATTCTCGGAATTTGAGGTTTGTCATATCTACTTATGGAATGAAGCCATTTGGTATTTATGAACAACACACACAATTCCTGGCCTTTTATTTTTGTGATCTACAATCTCCTCTCGTGGTTGACAGTGAAACGAAAGTATGTTTTATTATCTATGATGATTTCAGCTTAAGCAACCGGTTAATGATTTAGATGTTTATCTTACTCCTCTTTTAGATGATTTGGCAACTTTGTTCAGCAAAGGGGTCCGGACATACGATGGTTTGAGGAAGATTATTTCACGTTGAAGCCTTCTAGTTTTGCACTATAAATGATTTTCCCGCTTATGGAAATTTGATAGGATATTCCATGAAAGGGCACTTTGCATGTCACATGTATGAAAGGGAAACATCATTTTCTCAACTAAAGCACGGGTATAAAACTTTTTACCAGGGGCATAGGAGGTATCTTACTCAAGGACACTCAAGGCATTAAACAAATAAGTGGTTTAATAGGGAAATCGAGTTATGAGCATCGCCTTAGCTATTAACAAGTGATTACGCTTTTGAAAGAGTTAGGGAATTTCCTAATGAATTTGGGAAGAGAAAGCAAAACTCTTCAGTGGGAGGAAGTTGGAAGAAATGATCTAGTTTTTCCAACTCCCTTACTGGATGGATTTGGATCTCAGACAATGTCTTAATTTTATGCACATGAAGAAGAATGTGTGCGATTCTTTGATTTGGACACTGTTAAAGACCCGTGGGAAAACAAAAGATTGATTGAACACCCGACTTGACATGGTTAGCATCGGTATTAAAGAGAGTCTATTTCCTATCACAAACCGTGATGATTGTTATCCTCCCCTTACCCGTTTCTCCATGTTTAACACAGAGAAAAAATCGTACCACGAGACCCTAAGTAGTCTAAAGGTCCCACAGACTTATTCATCTAACATTAGTTCATATGTATCACTCAATGAGTTGAATCTGTTTGACCTAAAATCACACGACTGCCACAATTTGATGCAGGAATTGAATGTCATTGACATAAGGTCATCCCTACCTTCCCATGTAAGATTGTGCATTAAAAATCGTTTTTTGTTATACAAGTCAATTTGTTCCAAAAGCATTAGTGTTGCAAAGCTTGAATGGTTTCAAGTGATAATTTTTGAAGTACTATGTCAGATTGAGATGTACTTTCCACCCTCATGGTTTAACATAATTGTCCATTTTATTATTCATTTGGTGTGGGAGATCAAGCTATGTGGTCCCGTATTTTTTTAGATGGATTTATCCCTTTGATCTGTGTGTGAAAATTTTCAAACATTTCGGGAAAAAAGAGAGGCCTGATGCAAGTATTATGCACCATTATATTAAAGTAGGTCAATTCCGTGGGGATTCCAATTTCTAGACAAGAGGAGCGATTGGATTTCCAAGGGATTCGATAAGGTAAGCTACTTATCCTTAGTGCGGAGGATTTATGTCTTTCCCATCTCCATTTACTTCTAAACCATGAGGAAGTTGTTCTGTATGACAAGATTCACTTTGATAAGATACGCGGGGCGCATCCAAAATTCAACGAAGCTCGAGTTCTGCAACAACATAGTATAACATTTGCATCATCACGTGAGGAGCGGTTGGCATACTATAACAGTTAAGTGGCTTGCAGGTAGAGCTCTTGTTACGGTTCTTGCATATAGAATGAGTGACATTACCGATTTTCCACATAATTGGTGAATGATAAGGGTTGCTTTCTAATTGCAACTAAGTAGATAATGGCAAGTCGGAATCATCCACATAGAAGAGAGATTTTTCTAAGGGTTTACACATATAAGGGTAAATACTAGACTAGATATAGAGATATATATACATATAAAGCATGTAATGAGGAGGTTTTTTGGTTGGTTTTTCTAAGTTATGAATTTAAATACAAGTTAACTAGAAAGCAATGTAAATCTACTAAATATGTAACAAACTACTAAGAATAGATTAAACACAAGTTATGGGACCTTGGGCGCAGTTGATTTCCACTTCCAAACTTCTCACCTATCCTTGAACATAAAATTTGTTAAATAATTTTACTACTTGTTGTGAAGATAAATATTCTATCCTTCTTTAATAATAGTTTACAAGAATAGATTCGACATCTCTTTCTAAACCTAACTATGACTCCTTTAGTCGACCAATCCCATTAATGGCATTAAGTACGAAGAATAAAAAAACTTGGTAACATTTATAAACATTATATCGTGTCTTAGCATTTAACCAACTCATTCATTTACACAAGATTAGTCAAGAATGTTCAACTTTCATAAACTTCTCTAATTTTCCACACAAAACAAACCTGACAAAGAATTCAAAATTGTCACATTCATCTAGAATTTATCAAATCATCAACCATAATAGAAGCTCTAATTCATACTCTTGGATTCCATATCAAAATAGGGGAAAACTAGCTACTTTCTCCCAACCCTAACAAGCAATCATACAAGCAATTCATATACTCAAATTTTCAACACCATTAATGTATTCAACAACAAGATTTAAAGCACAATAAATGCACAATAGCAAAGCATTGAATAGCTCATATATAGTTCTCAACACATGGGTCTGGAAGCCTTAATCAATTTCTCCCAAGACTAAGTTAAGCTACACGAATTCATACTAAACAAAAATAGCAATTCAAACCTAAAATCAAGATAAAACAAAAAAGAAATTGTTGAAAACCAAGGTTTTTGAGCTGCAGAATTGTGGAGAAACAGATATGTGAAGGAGAGAGGGTAAGATGGTATTTATAGTTAAAAAAGTCAAAATGTGGATCTGGGCAGTGACCTGTCGGGGCTTGCAACACAGGCCTCGCGGCTCGCGACATAGAGAGTAAGCTGTTTTTCTAAGTTTTCTTCTTCTTGTCTAAGTGTAGCCATTTCTTATTCACGTCTTCATGGTCTTAATTGTCTTCAAAAGTATTCTTCATGGTATTCAAATATTTGAATTATTCTTTGTCACACAAAATTCCTTAGAAAAATGATAAGAGCGGAAAAGTCACCATTAACTCTCCTAAGATAATTTCAAGAAGTAATGGAGTATCTGAAGTGTGAAATCATACCAAAATGAGTCAAAATATCCTAAAATCACCATATAACATGGACCCATCAAACCTCCCTACACTTGAACCTTACTCGTTTTCGAGTAAGAAAAGATTAAAAAATACAAAGAATTTCACATGTCCCTCATCCTAATACTAATATTCCACCAATCAAAGCCTCACAAAAGTATCAATATCATAAGTCATAAAATCAACGATCAAATTAGAATTTTATCACACATACCTCATTCCTAAATCTACCCAAATATACCACTTATCAATTCGCTAATTCTCATAAAAACATTTCAAAATCCTGAATTGATATTCCCAAAATCCAGTGGTATCAAGTGAATTCAAAACCATGTCAAATTTTCAAACATAAGCTTCACTTAGTACCAATATACCAATCCAAAAACAAAGTATATCAAGAATAAAGAATTTCATACCTTACTTTATTTTTCCCGCCGAATTACCCAATTCCAAGAAGGCCTATGGTGTTAGGCTACCTGATCCATCCATGTGCTAACCGTAACCTTATGACTCCAACACCGACAAATGAATAAATTTTAACACTTTTTTCTCTCTTTTTCTCATTTTGCTTAGGACCCTTTTCGTGTTTTCAT
The DNA here is from genome assembly GCA_032355605.1 of Rubia tinctorum. Classification (NCBI taxonomy): domain Eukaryota; kingdom Viridiplantae; phylum Streptophyta; class Magnoliopsida; order Gentianales; family Rubiaceae; genus Rubia; species Rubia tinctorum. The sequence continues at coordinate 12,288,176 of JAULKM010000013.1, forward strand.
CCTAGCCATAAGTCAATTTTCTTTTGGCTCACATCTCGCCCACACATATAGCCTTTCAAAATTTCAAAATTTTCAAATTTTTTTATTTTTCCAATTTTTTCCAATCAAAATTAGCCAAAAAGCTTCTGCATGTCAATGCTACAAAAACATCTGAATACATCAAAACAGAACATCCCGAAACCAACAAAAATATCCAAAATATTTAAGTCTAAATCGTCCCAAAAGAAAACGGTGAATGATAAATCTTCTTCCCACACTTAAACACTACCTTAACCTTAATGTAGACAAAATAGGAAAAAACAATACAAATCAAAGTAGTGGAGTACGAAAGTAAATTATGCTCTCAATCACTACTGTGAGGATGAACCACCATCTCCTTAGCGCTGCTGATAAAGAGTCATCAACTCCCCATTCCTATGATGCCTCTCCCCGCGCCTCGCTGCCTCGAGATCTGGGCCTGGAGTTCCACAAGAGCGTGCCTGCATGTCCTAGACTGTTAATGCGAGCTGATCAATCTCCTCATCCGTATCCAAAAGGTTCCACGAAATATATATGTTGTGCTCATATATCATGTCGTGCAGTCGCAAGTAGAAAGCTGGAGGTGGCTGTAGGAACTGACTATAGTGGCTATAGTCCTCCTGCATCGGATCAGGCTGCTACTGCTATGGGGATGGAAGTAGCGAATGTGGTGCATTCTGCAGCGGATCCTAAGCATATGGAAGAGCGTCCTTGTTAGTCCGGACCGTGAGGTTATTAAGCTCCGGCAGAAAGCCCTGTCTGCACTCCGCATCTTGCTCGATCACCAAATCAGTCATCGGGGTATCCATCTCCAGCTTCGTACATTGAGGATGTTGAAGCTTCATGAATTTGACACCACCAACCCCATACAACCCATAAAATGCCCATATATCCATCTTGGTCTTGATCAGGTTAAAGCTGTCTATCGCAACCAATGTGATGCGATAGGACTCACCTCTACTAAGTTGCTAAAGACCCTCAGAAGTGGCGATGCGTAAATTCTCTGAAAGGAGGGTGATCATTCCCCCTACTTATATCTCTTCCTAATCCTTCTTTGATGGCTCAAGGACATTTGTGACCCATAAACCAGCCCATTCTCCATATCCCATCCCCTCATAAGTTAACTCCCAGAAGAAGCGAATCTAATCATTTGGCACATTCTTCACCTCAGCGTGACAGAACAAAGTGGTGGAGAGCAGAAAATGTACATATCAAAAGGCAGGATGGATGATCACATTGTTCTTGTCCCTAACATTCCGTACCTTCTTGGTGATGGTGTACTAGAATATGAAGTTCACCTTAGTGGTGGGGGTATGTCTCTCCGGATCTAACCTCACCTGAATATCTGCTCCTTCCCAACCAAATGCTTCATCAATCACCGAGAGGTTTATCTCAATGGATCAGTCATTCATATGAAACCAAATAAACCCCTCGCATGGCACTTCATCATTCTCAGTGTATGCCCTCACCATGGAAACGAACTCCAAGGTGTATCTCTAGTAGGTGGGTGTACCTCGTGACAAGAAACCTCCCATACCTCATTTATCAAGGAGGCATAGGACCGACTCCTTCAACTAAAGGACCTCTAATGTGCTCACATCAACAAAACATGTCTCCCATATCTTACTTGAGGCTAACGTGTCCCATCTATCAACGTAGACACTGGTGACCCGGCACAAACCCATAAATCTGCCCGGGGAAAGTGGTGGTGCTTGCTCGGCTACCGATGGAGGAGGCGAAGCTGGAGCGGATGCATTCTCAGATCGAGTAGGTCTAAGTCTCTTCAAAGGCATGTCTATGAACGTAGCTAACAATGTTAAACGCACAAGGATATAATGGACAAAAATATGTATTCATCACTAGGATATTATTTCATTAAAGTATGAAACACACATTGCTAAACATCCAAGCATCAATATAGAAATTAGTAATCATAGTCAAAATGATGTAGTCGACACACTAAAATCATCAAAAAATATACCATAAAGATGCAAGAATACTTATATGTCCACACATGTAAAATTCGATCTATGTGTATTGCTAAATATACTATGCCACAATTATGTCCTATTTCAGCAATTTAGACCAATCATTGTAATTTCCCACAATTCGAGATCAATATAGCTAACAAAAAGAGTATGCACTTCTATATCACCAGTCTACCTCAACATATAGCCTATATGTAATTTCCTAGAAGTATAAACATAGGTGAATAAGCTAATGTCAACAATGTCCGAAGCATCCATCCAAAGAAGACCATAGCCACAAAATAACCACAACACAATTATAACTATAAAATCAAATAATTTCATTATCCAATTCCAAAACCAAATTAGCAAAAATCAAGTCCTACTACTTCTCATCAAAAATGAAACTTTAAATACCATATGAACATTTCCATATTCATAATACAACATTTCATCCATAGTCCAAAAATTCCCATAAATTGACATATTATCAAAAATCCACAATTCAACCAATATCACAATTTAAGAGCAAAGAAGAGAAAGAATATACCAATTAGATGCCTAGGGTAATGGATTAACCGAGCCCACAAGAATTTCTAACTTTATTCACTTGCAAATTTGAAATCACCATATGTTTGGGTTTCGTGTTATTGGCATGTTTTTGTGGGATTTGGAGTGAAATGGGATGGAAATCAATTGGGGGTCTGTATGGGAATGATCCCGGCTGGTTTAAACGGTGATTTCCGGCCGAATTTTGTGAGAGAATGGCGGAGCTGCGGTGGTTATGGTGTACGAGTGGCAGAGTAGAGAAGGTTGCCTGGAAAACATTGGGTTCTACCCTTTCAGTGTCGAGACTGTCTAAGGGACTGTAGGTAGTCACGATGAAGAAGTCAACAAACTCTCAGAAGTGAAACGGCCATTGCGCTCATGATAGACATGTAGCGAGTCGTGAAAATTCAGCTCTGGGAATTGTATTTTTTAAACTCTTTCCGATTTTAATCGTGATCACAACAAGACCATCACGACTCGTAATAGGTCCATCGCGACTCGCAAAAATTTGGACCAAAGAGTTGATATTTTATCCAAAACATCAGATTTTGGTCACGATTGCGATGTATATGTCGCAACGCAACCAAATTGAACATGGTGGAGTTGGCATTTTTCCATATTCTTCTGGATTTTTTTTCGCGCACGCGACATGTATATAGAGACTCACAACGGTGTGTCGCGACTCACAAAATTTTGTACCTATAAGTTCAAATTTTCAAAAATTGGTTCTGATTTTGGTCACGATTGTGACAAGCTAGTCGCGACTCTCTAAAAAATGAAGTTGGGAGTTGTAAAACATTTCCTGTTCATCGCCACTCGCGACAGATAGGGTCACCCATAGTTGGAAGAAATTTTTTGAACTTACCAACTTCATAACCTTTCTTCCCTTCTTATAGCCTTCACTTCTTCATCCATCCAGTGCAATGCATTTTAACTGGCTACAAAATCATGGAAAAACACATCCGTGAAAGAACGCAGCAAAATAATGAAATTAATGACAAAAACATAAATTAAAACAACATCAATGGAAAGTCTAGAGTGACGATCTAGATGATCAAAACCAAGTTTATTTAACATCGTCAGCACAACTTACCTTCCTTCTTAGGGCTTTTCACAAACCGGATCGTGAAGTTCAACTTCTTCTCCTTTTTTTCTAGCACAAAGCTTTTGTGGTAAAGTTTCGAACGTTGTCCATTTACCTTGAAGGAATTGGACTTAGTTAGATTCAAAATTTCCACTGCACTATGTGGAAACACCTTTACAACATCAAAAGGGCAAATCTACCGTGACCTCAATTTACCAGGAAATAGGCAAAGGTGGGATTTAAATAGGAAGACATTTTTACCTACTTCAAATTACTTCCTATTAATCATCTTGTCATGACAAGCCTTTATCATCTTCTTATAGATTTCAACATTTTCATTGGACTCTCTGCGTATTTCCTCCAATTCTTGAGATTATAACTTCCTATGTAAACCGGCCTCATTTATATCAAGGTTTAAGTTCTTGAGTGGCCAATAAGCCTTGTGCTCTATTTCCACAGGTAAATGGCATGGTTTTCCAAAGATCAGCCGATATGGTGACATACCAATTGGCATCTTATAAGCTGTACTATATGCCCACAAGGCTTCATCAAATCGAGAGAAGATGGACTGGATTGAAGGATGGACTGCAAGGGTTAACTTTTTTTTGAAGGATGGACTGGATTTCCATATTGGAAACTTCATCTTGGCCATTGGTTTGTGGGTGATAAGCGGTTGATGTATTTTGTGTGATGCCATACTTATTCAAAATTGCTTCTACAGCCCAATTGCAAAAATGGGTGCCACAGTCACTAATCAAGGTTCGAGAGACCCCAAACCTAGAGAAGATGTTATCTTTCAAGAAATCTGCAACCACTTTGGAATCATCAGTTCTAGTGAGTCTTGCTTCAACCAACTTGGACACATAATCAATGGCAAGAAGTATGTATGTAAAGCCACAAGAATTAGGAAAATGTCCCATAAAATCAATGCTCCAAACATCAAAGATTTAACAATAAAAATTAGGCTTTTGAGGCATTTCATTCATAGAAGAGAGATTTCATATCCTTTGACATTTATCACAAGATTTGCAAAATGTGTATGCATGTTTATTCAATTTAGGCCAATAAAAACCAATTTCTAGGACTTTCCTACAGGTCCTCTTTACTTCAAAATGACCGCCGCATGCATAAGAATGAGAAAAAGCAAGAATTGAATGCATTTCACTATCGGGGACACTCCTAAAAACTTTATCCACACAATGTTTCCACAAAAAGGGCTCATCCCACGTATAATATTTAGCATAATTTCTTATCTTATCTTTTTGAGCCTTTGTAAAATGGGGAGGAAATTTACCAGAGACAAGGAAATTCACAATGTCGACATATCACGGTTAGACGTTCCTGATTGCGAACAGTTGTTCATCGGGGAATGCTTACTATATTTTCTCCATCATTGGTTACTTTACATTAACTTCTTGGCATGGAACCAACTGGCTCAAGTGATTGGTTACAAGATTCTCTGTCCCCTTCTTGTCTCGTACTTCCAAGTCAAACTCGCTCAAAAGAAAGATTAATATAATCAATCTCGGCTTAACCTCTTTCTTCGTCATCAAGTGAAGAAGTCCTCCATGGTCAGTCTATACAATAACTTTTGTACCAAGAAAATAAGATTAAAAAATTTGTAAAGAAAATACCACCACTACCAATTCTTTTTTCGTGGTGGAGTAGTTCATGTAGGCCTCGATGAGAGTCATGGATGTATAGTAAATGGAGTGAGGCACCCTCCCTACTCTTTGACCAAGCACCACTCCAACGGCGTAATCACTTGCATTGCACAGGATTTCAATAGGCATGGACCAATCTGAGGAAACTAACCTTTCCTTCAATAAATTGAAGGCCCCTTTACAACTCTTGACCACCACGAATTCCACCTCCTTTTGCAACAACTTGTACAAAGGGGATGCAATTTATAAAAAAATCCTTAATGAACCAGTGGTAGAATCCTGAATGACCAAGAAAAAAACACACTTCGTGCACATTAGTAGGATAAGGCAAAGTTTGAATTGTGTCTATCTTTGCTTTGTCTACCTCAATACTCTTAGAGGAGATAATGTGGCCTAAGAAAATACCTTGTGCTACCATAAAATGACTTTTCTCAGAATTTAACATAAGATTAGTATCAATGCAATGCTTTAGAACTTGTGCTAAATTTACTAAACAATTGTCAAAAGAATTACCATGAACGGTAAAATCATCCATTATTACTTTAAAAAAAATTTCCACAAATTCCAAGAAAATACTTACATGCACCTTTAAAAAGTAGCGCGGACATTAATTAGTTGGAAAGACATATGCTGGTAAGCAAACGTACAAAGGGGAACGTGAAAGGTGGTTTTCTCTTGGTCTTCAGGGGCTATGGACACTTGAAAATACCCTGAGTACCCATCCAAGAAGCAATAGTATAGATGACTCATGAGCCACTCGAGCATTTGATCAATGAACGATAACTGGAAGTGATCCTTCCATGTTATAACATTTAGCCTTTGGTAGTCAATGGAAACTCGCCACCCATTTTGGACACGAGTGGGAACCATTTCAACTTTATCATTCTCAACTACTTTCATCCCACTCTTCTCTAGCACTGCTTGAGTTAGGCTCACCCATTTACTGTTCGAGATCAGATAAATCATCCCCGTTTTAAGTAATTTGAGTATCTCTGCCTTCACCACCTCCATCATATGTGGATTCAAGCGACGTTGGGGTTGTTGCATGGGTTTTTCATAATCTTATAAAAAGATTCGTTGCATGTAAGTGGATGGACTTATACACTTGATGTCAACAATGGTCCATCCAATTGCTTCCTAATTTTCCCGCAACCCTACTATTAACTTCTCCTCATGCTCTTGGGTGAGCTTACTTTAAATGATGACCGGTGGTGTACCTTCTTCCCCAACAAATGTGTTCTTGAGGTCACTTGAAAAAGGTTTTAGCTCAATCATAGAGGATTTCACAAGCGATGGGAGGAATTCTGATTTCTTTGGCTCCTCTAGGAGTATAGGAAGAGGTATAGATCTCATCTTCTGAAGAATATCCAAGTCCTCAAAGATTTCCTTCAAGTTAGTGCTCATAGAATATAAATTTTATGCATCATTAATATCACATTCCAATGCAACTAACAAGGAATCACCACCATTTAATTTAAAAACATCTTGCACAACATCTTCAATAACATCAATAGCATGACAAGCATATTATTCACTAGGATATTTCATAGAATCATTTATGTTAATTCCATAAATTCCATGGTAAGGATACCATTGTGCACATCAATCGTCATCCTTGAAGTTTTAAAAAATGGCCTCCCAAAAAAATTGGGATGGCATGATTATCATGTTCCGTGTCAAGGACATAAACATCTGAGGGGAATATTAAAGAATCCACCTTAACCAACACATCCTCGATAATACCCTTAGGTTATACACTAGAATGATCAGCTAATTAGATTACCACCCCGGTTTTATGCAAAGTACCCAAATTGAGGCTTTCATACTAAGAGTAAGGAATCACATTTATTGATGCACCTATATCAAGCATGTATTTTTCAAAGTATATTCCTACCATGCAAAGGATTGTGAACATTCTGAGATCGCTACACTTAGGGGGTAACTCTTTTTAACACAAAGTGGAACCATGCTTATTTTCCCATTGTTTTGCTTATTTTTAGTTCTTTGCTTTCTATTCAAAACCTATATTTCCTTAAAAACATTATAATATCTAGAAATGTTTTCAATAGATTTGAAGAGAGGACTATTTACCTCACATCTACGAAAGACCTCGTAAATGTCCTTGTTGTCATCTTTCTTCCGTTTGTCCTACAAATCCCCCGAAAACGGTGGTTCCAGCACATAAGGAGGACTTTCAACCATCTTTGCCTTCTCGTGATGTGGAGATGAAGGTTTGGTAATGGATGTTAATTTCGCAATGAGGATATCATTTTCCTTCTCCTTACCCTTCCTCACCTTGTCATTGGCCACTTTCTCGGTCTCATCCTCCCCTTCGTTTTCGAACACCTCAACCACAGTGGACTCATTTTCAACAATATCACCATCCAGGGAAGTGCCAATCTCCTTACCACTTCTTAAAGTAATAGCACCCGTATTTCATCGATGGTTAAGTATGGTTAAGAAGGAAATTTTCCCGAATCTCTTGCCTCCATATGAATCAAGATTTGAGCCATTTGGCTCATTTCAATCTCTATATTTTTAATTCTAGAGTCGGTCTTCTCTTGGTGTTTCTAGGCTTTGTCCGCACATATGGTCAATTTCCCAATGGCTTGCATGATTTCCTCCTTAGACAATCCCGAACTTTCACCTTGATTGTGGGGTTTATCTTGAAGCCTTTGGTATTGCGGTTGAGGAGGCCGATATTGTTGTTGGGAGGGATAATGTTGAGAACTTTTACCCCCTTATGCATTACCATATTGGAGATTTGGATGAACTTGATTGGCCTCATTGTAAGGCCAATTTTGGTAGCCTCCTTGGTAACCTTTATTTACTTGATACCCTTGATTTTGGTATCCTTGGCCTCTTTCATATTCCATGGCACTCACCTTCTCCATATAATCATCTTGAAAAGTAGGACATTGGCCCGTAGGATGCAGAGAAAAGCAAATCTCACGAGATTTCACATGTGGTTTAGCCCCAAATTGTGTCATCAAAGCCTCGACCATAAAAGTGAGAGTCGACAATTGGTATTCAAATTTCCCATTGTTGGAAGGAGCACTTGTGTGGGGATTTTTTCTCCTCAAATTGGTCTTTGAGCTATATTTCCTCGACTCTTCGGCTAGCTCCTCCAAGAGTTCCATAGCTTGTCTTGAAGTTTTTTTCCCAAGAGAACCACCACTAGCTCCCCTCATAAGCCTTTCATCTTCATCAAGGAGACCATTGTAGAAATAATAGACTAAATATGCCTCCGAGCAGCCATGGTAGGACAACTTGAGAGAAGCTTTTTGAACCTCTCCCAATAGTCTTAAAGTGACTCTTTGTGCAATTGGAGAAACTTGGCAGACTTGAGGCTGGGAAGTAATTGGCAAAAAATCCTCTTCGATTCAATCCAAAAGGACATAACTATGAATAAAAGGTAGTAGATCCAATCCCTTGCGGTATTTTGCAATGAAAACGAGAATACTTTCAGTTTATAGAGGTCTTCATCCATCCCTCCTGGAATCTCGCAACAAACCATATGAAAGTTGGAGAGATGTTTGTTGGGGTCCTTCCCTTGCCCACCAAGAAATGTAGGTAGCAAGTGTTTCAATCCAGATTTAAGCTCAAAATGGCCAGTTGCTCTAATGGCGGGATAAGTGAAGCACATCGGTTGTTGCTTAAGATTGGGTTGTTGCTTAAAATGGCCAGATTTGTGGTTGTTGATCGCTTCTCGAAGATGGCACATTTTATAGCAATGAAATTATTTTATTTTTTCTATCTTGGCCAAGTTATAGTAGTCATTCTATCCATCCCTACCAGTGCGACCATTATGAAGAGTAGGCTAAATCTAAGATTGAGGCAAGCTTAAGGCTTTAAACAAAGCAGTATAGCCTTGTCTTACTAATGCAGTATAACGCGGTAGTAGCACATTAGGGGCCCGGAGACTGCAGTATACCTGCGTCTATTGTGTCTGACAGGGATGTAAAATTTTTGTCCTACTTCTGGAACACATTGTGGAGAAAGTAAGGGAAGAAACCACTGTTTTCCACGGCAAGTCATTCTCAAAATGATGGTCAAATAGAAGTGACTAACCGCACCCTTGGAGCATTGTTGCGTGCTCTTGTTCAGAAAAACATGAAGGATTGGGAAGCTTGCATTCCGATAGCAGAGTTTGCTTATAATTGTACTATTCATACTTCTACTTCTTTATCTCATTTTGAAATTGTTTATGGATTTCTTCCTGCTACACCTCTTGATTTACTTATTTTGAATTTTAAATAGGTGAAGAATTTGGATGGATAAAAGAAAGCTGATTATGTGAAAAGATTACACGAGAAGGTGCGAATGAAGATTGAAAGGACAAATGCACAAAATGCAACCCGGGCTAATGTTGGTCGCCGCCCTCTGGTGTTCCAGGAAGGGGACTAGGTTTGGTTACAATTGAGGAAGGAGAGGTTTCCGAATTCTAGGAAATCTAAACTAAGTCCGCGTGGTGATGGTCCTTTTCAAGTGTTAGAACGACAATGCTTACAAGATTGATCTACCTGGAAATTATAATGTTAGTGCTACTTTCAATGTTGCTGATTTATCTCCATTTACCTTTGAAGATGATTCAGTTTTGGAGGGTGAAACCTTTCGACCACGGAGGGAATGATGGAGATCCGGATACGACTACCACCATAAATGAAGACATTCCACGTCTTGATCAAACATTCAAGGGTTTTGTT
>JAULKM010000013.1:12298263-12312163 GCA_032355605.1 Rubia tinctorum
CCCCAACACATAATCATACAAGCAATTCATATACTCAACCTTCTAACACCATTAATGGATTCAACAATCAAATTCAATCCCAATAAATACACAATAGAAAAGGCATTAAATAGATAGACATGGATTCTCAAGGATTAGATAAGGAAGCCTCAATCCAATGCTCCCAAGGAGATAACTAAGCAAAATAATAAAAACCCATAACTAATATAAATAGACACAAGAAGAAAGTGAAGGAGAAGGTGAAAAACTAGGGTTTTTAAGCCCCCAATTCAGGCCAAGAAGGATGTGGAATGAGTGGATGAAGTTCTATTTATAGTATAAGAATAATGGGAGTAAAAAGCAAGTTGCAGGTCATCCATCGTGAGTCGCGACCATTCCCTCGCGCTCACGACAGAGGGAAGTCCTGCTCTTAGCTCCTTTTGTTTTGCTTCCTTCGGGTAAACAGTTGATCCATTTTGAGAGTTCTTGTAGTCATTTTTATAGTACTCGAGAATAAGAATCCAATGGTGCCATAATTGGACGCTGGTTCCTCTCGGATTATTCTCAGAACTCTGCTTCAAAACATGGATCATTCTTCATTCTCTACTTTGCTCTCCTTCTTCACTTTATCTTCTACCACTTTGTAAGTGGCCTTCCCTCTTCTACCATTCTTGTGAATGACCTTCTTCAATGATAGTATGAAAATAAGCTCACATGTAAGTCTTCAAATCTTCAAAGATAGTCTTCAAAGTCTTCCAACAATTCCCTTGTTAGACAAAATCCTCTAGAAAAGTAATAAAAGCATAAAGTTGCTCTTAACTCTCCTTAGAGAATTTCAAGGCAAATTGGCATACACAGAGCACAAAATTGTGTAAATGTGAATCCAAAATGCCCCAAAATAACCGTATGAAATGGACACACCACATGCCTCATTCTAGACAAAAAGTATTACAGTCAGGGAAAAATGTGGAATGTTGGTAAAAATTTTCCAAAACAAGTTTTTCCGCACCTTTAATTCCGCATTTTTCTTCTTCCGACCGGTTACTGCTAGTGTTACAACACCAATGATTAAAACCTTTTCTAAAAGTGAAGTCACTACTAGTTTACTCAAAACATTTCCATTTTTCCCCGGGTGGTTGTCGCCGTACTTCCCCAATATACAATTTATAGCCGTAAAGTTCTTCCTAAATACAACTAAGTAGATAGGGGGTAAATTGGGGTTTTCCACAAAGAACATGGATTTTCCTAAGGGTTTATCCATATAAGGGCGGATATATTCACACACACACACACACACACACACACATATATATATATGTTAAATCAATTAAAGAGGGGGGGTTTTTGGTTTGGTTTTTCTAAGTTATCAATTCAAAAGGAAAAGAAACTATCATAAAAAATAGATTAATCTAATCATGCAACGAAATACTGATGTGAACCTTTTTGCATGAGTTAACCATTAATGGATGAATTTGACACATTTATTATCATCTTTGGTTTGGTTGATTGCTAGTTATGGTTAGGTTTTCATGACAATAGGTTTAGATGACCATTATTGGTTTTCTTGTCAAAATTCTGAGATTTGTAGACTTAATTGAAACTAATGGACACTTTGTATTCATGGGAACCTAGATATTCCTTTGTGATCTTATTAATAGGTTGCTCGTGAGTACTTTTTTATCATCTTTTTGTAGAAGGCCATCCGCGATGGTGGTAGAAGATATTTGAAGGCAATTTGCAAGTATGGTAGAAAATATTGAATTCCATTTGGAAGAATTTTAGTTTATTAAAAGTCACTGACTCCAAAACATGGTAGTAGATGAAATTTATCACAAGATAGGCGAATTTGAAGTTGAAGAAGGCCAAGAAAAAAGAGAAGAATTGTAGTTCTAGAGTTGCACGGATTTTTGGTAATGGTGAAAGAAGAATCATCCTTTTGGGGGGCACCATTGGATTCATATTCTTGAGTGCTATAAAATCAACTAAAAGAACTCTCAAATAGGATAAGCAGTTAATCTATAGCTGATCAATTAAGTAAGTCGGCCATCCGGCCAGCATGGTCCATGCAGAAAGCAAGGACCATCTATGCTAGTCCATGCAAAGTGGCTTGCACCGCCCGTGCAAGTATACACGAGCCATGCAAAGGCCATTACATAGACCATGCACATATGTGTGGGACATCACACACAGGGTCTAGAAACACTCGCAAACGTTTAAGTATAGACATAAGCCACTTTGTTTTACACTATCCCAAAAGTCAAGACCAGCCCACGAGGTGTGAGAAATAGCATAGGCCGCACTGATTTCTTTAGAAACAAGTCCTTCCAGCCGATGGGCAGAGCCAAATAACATGAGGCATGCAAATCATGAGTTTCGAAGCAAGCACTAGTCCACGGTCAATGTTGGGCCATGCGGGTAGCCTTGCACAAGGTTGCACCAAATTAGCCTCTTGGACTATGTCGTGCTGCCCCAGCCATTTTGCACGAGCCTGCACATACTGTGTCATCTTCCAATAGCCCCACAAATTTCAAATGGTGGGGCTTTTTGTCCTTTTTTGTCTTTTTCAAAGCCTAATTCCTTATCACTATATATAGAGACCTTTTTCTATTAGGGCTCAAAGGAATTCCCATATGTCATCTTAAAGAGTAGGCTAGATAGAGAAAATACTCTTCCCTCTCTCTAAGTTCTTCTCTATCTTATCTTCATTTTTGTTTTGCCCAAAAGTGTTGGATACAATGAAATACTTGGGTTCAATGCTTAGGGAGAAGTTAATTAACTTGGGGATTATATTTGTATTCATGTATTAATCCTTATTTTGTGAGATTTCTTTGATCTAACTATTTTTATGTGTTTTGTGATTATTATGTTTACTTGCTCTTCATATTATTGTGAATTTCATGAATGTCATGGATAGTTAGCAAAAAAATCTTTAACCCAATGTATTGCGAACGCCCCAACTTTTGTTGGAGAGAAGAGAATCAAATACAAAGGTACAACCGAGGCGGACAAGCTCCACCAACCCTATCCTAGGGAATAACAGCCTTCCAAAAACAATATCTCATTTTACAAGTCATTAGAGGAAATTTTGGAAGAGATCTCTCAATTGGATTAGAAGCATGATGTTTTTAGAGCGCACATGGCAAGAGATATAAGATCTCGGAACTAGAGCATTTTTTAGCATTAATAATCTTGAAATTCAAGTCTGAACACTTGCAAGCTCGGTTTGTCGACTTGAAGCCAAAGATTCCGGAAAGATTCCTTCCCGAGGAATGTGAGCACAAGAGAGAGATCTTGTGAGAAGACGACTTGATCGTGGAGAGAAACAAAAACAATTTAAAGAAGCAAGAATTGGTTGTAGAGAAGGAGCCCATCAACGAACTTCCAACACCGGAGGCGAGGATGAATCTTCCGCAACCTTTCCATAGCGCACTGAGGGAACACTGATTTGGAAACTAATGATGAGTTGTGTATTGGTTTCGATGCGTTCGTTTTGGCTCTCCATCAATAATGATGTAGAGTACCTGGCGCTGAGATATGTTGTACGACTTTTAAGCGTTGTGGTCCGTTGCTATTGTGAGGCAATTACCTGCACTAATAAATACTCTAGGATCTTATGGTGTATCTTTACTGGGAGATGTTGTATTTACTTGGTGGATGAGTTCAATGGCCACCGTATCAATCTCTCCAGGAACCTTACGAGGAAGATACATATCGAGGGGATGATATCACTTCTTGTAGAGCATTTTGAGCTTCTAATGAACAATGACATGTGGGAGAACCCAAATGCTACCCGCACTCTTACTCCCGTACTCATAGAGGTGGAGGATGGAGTCATCCACTAGGCTACAGAAGGGCCAGCATTTCATGAGGCTTCCCTAGGATGGTAGGACTGCACTTGCAAAGACCTTATTGATTTAGAATTTAATCGTACAGATCAATGAGAACTCTCAAGTTATATTGGGTTTCCATGGAGAGGATTTCGAGCAGGAGAAGGATGGCCAGGTTTTGTAACAGCTAGCATAGCTCTTACCTACAGGCCACCAGTTAGCTCAGCTAGCCCTAGATCTTCGAAAATTTGTTCCACCCCCTCAATTCCCATGGTTGGAGCCTCCGCCTATATTTTAGAAGCCATAGTGGATCAGGTATTTGGAGCACCGCCACATTATCTGGGCCCCATTCACATTCAGGAGGACTCTTACCATTATACAAGGCACATTAGTAGTGATTCTCGTAGGCACAACATCTCCTACAACTACAATGACTTTGCAGAATCTAGCAGGGGCAATGGCCGTAGGACTACTTCCACTCCTGAGCCTCACACGCCAAAGCATATCCATCGACTCTTATAATGGGATGAACTTATGGTAGCCCCCAAAGTTCAGCTGGTTGTAGGAGCATGAATCGCAGGGTTTCAAGTCAGAATCTTCATACCATATGTAGGATTAGCCACAATGACCAAAGTGTATGCTGTTATGGGGAAATGCCATCTTCGAAGTTAGAAAGGATATACATTGGCTCGGCGCCCAGATAGACTATCATTAGTGGGACACTGCACAAAGGTTCAATCAAGTCGATGGTAACCTGAACTAGCTCAAGATCGATATGGAGACGCTACAAGATGGCCTGACGAAGCTCAGTGACAGGCTGAAGACATTAAGCATTAGAGAGGGATATTACCATAAGGATTCTCACGGGAAGGGCAAGGAGCCATATGTCAGATATGACATTGAGCAATTCTCTGTGTTTCTAGTTTTTCCTCTTACCTTGATTACATACATTAAGGACGATACATAAACAAAGTTTAGGAAGGGGGTTGAAACATCTTTATGGTGGCATGTCCTTTGCTTATGTTTTAGTCTATTATGATTGTTTTTATGACAATTTACCTTTTTTGGGTACTTTTTTCTCATTAGGATTATTAACTTTTGGGTCATTTGTTGTTAGGTGTGAGGGCACCTTTTCATAGTCGTTTTGGGTTGAAAATTTTGGTTATGTATTATTTTGTTGTTTTTGTAGTATAAAGCCCAAATTTGAGGCATTTTTTTCTACACAAAAACAATTTTGAATTTTTTTTAGAAAATGAAGAAAAAAATTGAAAAATTGAAAAACAAATTGAAGAAAAATTTTTTCTAAAGAAAATACCACCGCTAGCAATTATTTTTCTGTGGCTGAGAACTTCCTTTGGGCCTCGTTGAGAGTTATGGATGCATTATAGATGCATACAGAACTCTCCCCACCCTTTCACCAAGCACGGCTCCGATGGCTTAGTCACTTGCATCGCACATGATATCAAAGGGTATTGAAAAATCTAGGGGTTGAATGATAGAGGCCAAAACAAACATTTCTTTCAATAAATTCAAGGCCTCTTTACAACCCTCATCCACCACAAGTTCCATATTTCTTTCAATAACTTCCACAAAGGAGATAAAATTTTGATAAGTTATTTATTAAACGGACGTAGAATCCTTCATAACCAAGAAAAGAGCACACATCGTGCACATTAGTAGGATAAGGCAATGTTTGAGTTGTGTTTATCTTTGAAATGTCTACCTCAATACCCTTACAGAAGATAGTGTGACCTAAGACGATGCCTTGTTCTACCATAAAATCACATTTCTCAGAATTTAACACAAGATCAGCATCAATGTAACGCTTAAGAACTTATGCAAAATTTGCTAAACAATTGTCAAAATAATTACCATGAATGGTGAAATAATCCATGAATATTTCAACAAAATTTTTAACAAATTCTGAGAAAATGCTTACCATACACCTTTGGAAAGTAGCGAGGGCCATTACATAGCTCAAAAGGCATGCACCGGTAAGCAAACCTACCAAAGGGGCACGTGAATGTGGTTTTCTCTTGGTCCTCTAGAGCTATGGACACTTGAAAATACCTCGAGCAACCATCCAAGAAGAAATAATATGGATGACTTGCGAGCCTCTCGAGCATTTGATCAATGAACGGTAACGGGAAGTGATCCTTCCGGGTTACCGCATTTAGCCTCTAGTAGCCAATGCAAACTCGCCATGCATTTTGGACATGAGTGGGCATCATTCCACCTTTCTCATTATTAACTACCATCACCCCACTCTTCTTTGACACCACTTGAGTTGGGCTAACCCATTTACTATCTGAGATAGGATAAATCATCCCCGCTTGAAGCTATTTGAGGATCTCCACCTTCAAAACATCCATCATAGGTGGATTTAACCGACATTGGGGTTATCGCACGGGTTTAACATCATATTCTAACAATATTTGGTGCATGAAAGTGGCTGAACTTATGCCCTTCATATCGGCAATAGTCCATCCAATTGCTTCCTTGTTTTCCTGCAACACCACCATTAACCTTTTCTTTTGCTCTTGGGTGAGCTTACTTGAAATAATGACTGGTAATTTCTCTCCTTCCCCAATAAATACATATTTAAGATCAACTGGAAAAAAAATTAAACTCAATCTCTAGAGCTTTCACAAGGGATGGAAGAAATTATGGCTTCTTTGGTTCCTTTAAGGTTAGTGGAGGAGTGCTTTAAATCACCTCTTCGAGAATACTAAAATCCTCAATGCTCTCCTTCAAGTTAGTATTCAAGGAATATACAGGGCATGCATCTTCAACATTATTTTCCAAAGAAACTAACAAGGAATCATCACCATTCAATTCAAAAACATCTTGCACGGTATCTTCAACAACATCTATAGCATGGCAAGAATATTCTTCACTAGGATACTTCATAGAGGCATATATGTTAAACTCTAATTTAATCCCATCAAATTCCATGGTAAGGGTACAATTATACACATTAATCATTGTCTTTGAAGTTTTCAAAAATGGCCTCCCCAGCAAAATTTGGGAGGCATGTTTATCATGCTCCGTGTCAAGAATGTAAAAATCTGCAGGGAATATTAAGGAATCCACCTTAACCAACAGATCCTCGAAAATACCCTAAAGATATGCACTAGAACAGTTGGCTAGTTGGATCACTACCCAGGTTTTATGCAAAGTACCCAAATTGAGCCTTTCATACAAAGAGTAAGGAATTACATATATTGATGCACCTAGATCAAGCATATCCTTTTAAAAGTGTGTGTTTCCTATCATGCAAGGGATTGTATTGTGAACATGTCAGGATTGCTACACTTAGGGATTAACTCCTTTTTACACAAAGCGGAAACATGCTCAATTTTCCAATTATTTCGCTTATTTTTGGCTCTTTGTTTTCCATTCACAACACATAATTCCTTAAGAAATTTAGAATGCCTATGAATTTTTTCAATAGCATTCAAAAGAGGGACATTTACCTCACATCTAAGAAAGACTTCGTTGATGTCCTTGTTGTCCTCTTTCCTCCATTTATCCTTCAAAGCTTCCGAAAACAGTGGTTCTGGCACATAAGGAGGAACTTCCACCATATTTACCTTTTTGTGAGGAGGGGATGGAGGCTCAAGAATTGTTGTTGATTTATCAATAAGGATCTCCTCTTCCTTCTCCTTACCATTCCTCACTTTGTCATTGGCCGAATTCACGGCCTACTCCTCCACTTTATTTCTTGAACACCTCAACCACAGTGAGCTTATTCTCAACAATATAACCATCATAGGAAGTGCCAACATCCTTACAACTTCCCAAAGTAATAGCTCTCACATTTTGTCGAGAGTTAAGCTCCGGTTTAGAAAGAAGTTTTCCCGAATCTCTCACCTTCATACGACTCAAGATTTGACCCATTTGGATCATTTGAGTCTCTAGATGTTGATGCTAGAGTCGGTCTTCTCTTGTTGTTTTTTGGCCTTGTCTGCACATATAGTAAATTTCCCAGTGGTTTGCATGATTTCTCCTTTGACATCCTAGAACTTTCACTTTGATTGTGGGGTTTATCTTAAAGCCTTTGATATTGAGGTTGAAGAGCTGATATTGTTGTTGAGGGGGGTGATAAGGTTGCAAACTTTAACCCCCTTTTGCATCCCCTTTTGTAGCGTTGATTTCCTTGATACCCTTGATTTTGATATTCTTTGCTTCCTTGATATCCCATAGCACTCACCTCCTCCACATAAGCATCTTCCAAAGTTGGACATGCACACATAGGATGCGGATAATAGTAAATCTTTCAAGATTTTACATGTGGTTTAGGCCCGGATTGTGTCATCAAAGCCTTGAAACTATAAGTGAGAGTTGCCACTTGGTCTTCAAGTTTTTCATTGTAGGAAGTAGAACTTATGTTGGGATTTTGTCTCCTAAAATTGGAACTTGAGCTATAGTTCCTTGACTCATCGGCTAACTCCTCCAAGAGTTCCATAGCTTGGCTTGAAGTTTTTTTCCCAAGAGAACCACCACCAGTTCCCCTCACTAGCCTTTGATCTTCATCAAGTGGAAAATTGTACAAATAAAAGACCAAATCTCCCTCCGAGTAGCCATGGTAAAGACAACTTCAGCGAAGCTTTTTGAACCTCCTCCCATAGTTGTAGAGTGATTCTTCAACACATTTGAGGATATTTTTTATGTTCTTCTTCAAGGTGGCAAACTTTGAGGCCGGGAAGTGCATGGAAATAAAATTCCTCTTCAATTCAATCTAAGAGGTGATACTCCCAGATGGAAGGTAGTGTAACCAATCCCTTGCTGTATCTCGAAGTGAAAATGAGAATGCTTTCAATTTGTAGATGTCCCAATCCATCCCTTCAGGAATCATCCCTCAACAAACTATATTAAAGTTGGAGAGATATTTATTGGGATCCTCCCCTTGCCTACCAAGAATAATAGGTAGCAAGTGTAACAATCCGGATTTAAGCTCAAAATTCTTGGTAGCTCCAACCACCAGATAAGTGATACACATTGGTTATTTCTAAATATTGGGAGCCATAATCTCCCTAAATGGAATTTTCCTTAACGGGACATCTTCCTCTTGAAGGTGAGGGTTTTGATGTCCTTCTCCGGGGTTCTCGCTTTCATGTTCCTCGTGTTTGTCTTGATGATCCGTAGAAGTAGAAGGTTCCGCAAAATGGTAACATGAGGGGTATTGTTAACAATTTCCATATAAAGCCTCCTAACCATTTTCAATTTTAATTATAACTTGGGGTCATAGTGTAGGGGTTCTTGTGAAAGGATCAAGAACGAACCATACCCCTAGAACTTAAACAATACGTCTCCAAGCCAAACTAAGATTAAATGAAAACCAAATAATAAAAAACTAAAAAATATTTACAACTAGCATATATTCACACATAATATGCCCAAACATTTAGAAATACACGCCTCTTCCGTGGTAGCTGTGCCAAAATTTTGGAGGTCATCACCGCACCTCTCAAAAATACAATTTATAAGCCCAAATTACTTCCTGGCTACAACGAAGTAGATAAACAAAGACTTGGAGGAATTTGATTCCCATTTTCAAACCTCTTATAGATCCTAAACATATTCACTGATTCATTCACATTAATTTACTCTAGGTAATGTTATCACTTCCATTTGATGATCAACATTCATTTCTTCCTAGTTAGTAATTTTGAAAGGCGTTCAACGACCATTTGCAAACCTCATTTATAAGCACTTTAGCCAAACAATGCCTAAAGGTGTTTTATCAATGGTATTATATACAAAGAACCATAGATTTGAGAAAATCTACAAGCATTAAACTTAATGCCTAGCCATTTACCAAAAAAATTATTTATTATACTAAACCTAGAACAAACAACATTCAAGATTAAATCTTTTATTCCTACCTTAGGACAAATGTGATAACAAACAACATTAACATACTCATCTAGCAAGATTTTACCCGCAAGAAGTTCTAATTTCATGTCATTGGATTTGCATGCCAATGGTGTGAAGAAATTGTACACTTTCCTAACACTTCTAGCACTTAATCATACAAACATTTCATATTCTAAAACAACCCATAACACAAGAAGTAAACATCAACATTAATGACACAATAAGTGCTTCACAACAAATGCTCAAGAAATAGTAAAATGGAGTCTCACTACATCGGTTTGGAAGCTTCAATCAATTGCTCCCAAGTGATAAGTTTAGCTAACAAAAATCATACTAACATTCATGGACAAATTTATACATAAAGAAAGAGAGAAAATATGAAGATAAATGAAGAACTAGGGTTTGAGTGAGATGATTTTCAGCCAAGAAAAGGTTAGGAATGAAGATAAGATAAGGGATATTTATAGTACAATTTGGGGTAAAAAAGAGTCAAAAGGGGAGAAGGGAGCGCAGGGAGCACGCCCGGCACACGAGGTGCACCTGGGCTGCAGGGCCTGGCTAAGCACGCATAAGGCCCCAACGCTTGGGTGCGCGCAAACAAGGGTTAGCTGATCAATATGGTGTAGCGGCAGTTTCCCCCTTGCGCTTTCGGATGTGCAGACGCGCGGTTGAGCTTCCAAGTTTCTTCACCTTGCCGGTAGGTTGGCCGATCATCGCGTCAGTTGGCCAGCCTTCCTTCTTCAAATATTGACTTTTCTTCTGCATAATTGTATTGGATTTCACTTCTAAACCGTTATTTTGCTTATGTATCTTCATTCTTGAATCTTCGATCATGAACGTGATTATAAAAGACCTTCCAAAAACCCCTTAAACTAAAGACTTGGGATATAACTCCTAAATCATCATCCTAACATTCTTATCATCAAAGGATTCATTATTATTACATAAAAACTTAATCTATTACAAATATGTGTTTCAAATGTGCTAAAAAGAGATGATCACATCATTCATAAGGATACAATTTTCATTTGATTGAAATTAGTTTAAGAATAATAATTTATATATAAAAACCAAAAACGGTCATCCGGCCCCAAACCTACCTAAATCTAGCATTCTTCCAACAAAATGATGACAAAAGAGATGCTAAATTCTTTGAAAAATAGACGCATTTGGAATATCATCAATGGTCTCTTTAACACATTTCCCTCCTACCTCACAAGGAATTGTAAACATTCCCGGATCCTCGCATTTAGGAGGTTGTCCTCATAAAAAATGGCGGAGACATACAACATTTTTCCACTCTTCTTTTACCCTTCAATTTTTGTTTCCTACTGATGGTATATAAATCTTTGAGAAATTTTGCGTACCTAGGAAATTTGATTATAGTATTCAAGAGTGGAATGTTTACGTCAGAGCTACGAAAGACTTCGTAGATGTCTTTGTTGTCCTCCTTTGTCCTCCTATCCTTCAGGGCCTTCGTAATAGTTGTTTTGACTCATAAATAGGGATCTCCACCATTTTGGATTTCTTCTGATGAGGGGATGATATTTTGGGATTTGATCCCGGCCTAGGCATGAATGTCTCCACTTTGATTTATTTCCCCTCATTTATCTTCTCATTGGGCAACTCCTCGATCCTATTCTTAACATCTTCTTTTTCAAAATCCGCACAATTACCTTGGGGAATTCTCACGTCCTTTCCATTCCTCAATGATATGGCACTAACATTTTGACGAGGATTTATCTCCTGTTGCGAAAGAAGTTTTCCCAAATCTCTTGCCTCCATCCGACTCAATATTTGAGCAATTTGGCTCATTTGAGTCTCTAGGTTATTGATGGTTGAGTCGGTATTCTCTTGGTGTTTCTCGGCCTTGTCCGTATATATGGTCAATTTCCCAATGGTTTGCATGATTTCCTCCTTTAACATCTTCTGAATTTCACCTTGATTGTGGGGCTTATCTTTAAGCCTTTGGTATTGAGATTGAGGAGGCCGATATACTGTTGTTGATAGGGGAAATAAGATTGAGAAATTTGACCCCCTTGTGCATTTCCATACCAGAGGTTTGGGAGTACGGATTGGCCACATTGTAAGGCCGATTTTGGTAGCCTTAATTTCCTTAATACCATTCTGTTTGGTATCCCTGGGTTCCTTGATATCCCATGGCAATCACCTTCTCCATATAATCATCTTCAAAAGTAGGACATGCATCCATAGGATGCGAAGAAGAGCAAATCATGTAAGATTTCACATCTGGTTTAGCCTCGAATTGTGTCATCAAAACTTTGACCATAGAAGTGAGAGTCGACACTTGGTCTTTTCAAGTTTCCCATTGTTTGAAGGAGCACTTGTGTAGATTTTTTTTGAGGACCTAATGATTGTAGATCGAACCTATCCAATTTTTACATTACGGTGGTTGGTTGTTCATAGATTGGCTATCCCTACCATCTTCTTTTTAGGATCCATGTTAGTAATGGACTTCGTCCAAGGATAAATCTATATCCAAATCTTACAACTATGATACAATCAAACCTGAATGAACTGAATGTTGAATTTAATCGTACCACCCTACACTGGGGGTTGTTACTCAGTTTTTACTTACGGTTTTATTTTAAAATTATTTCTTAAATTAATAAAATGAAAGAGAATTAATAAGAATTAGAGATATTTTATTAGGATTTTGTCTCATCAAATAAGCCCTTGAGCTATAATTCCTCGAATCCTCGGCTAACTCCTCCTAGAGTTCCATAGCTTGTCTTAAAGTTTTGTTCACAAGAGAACCACAACTATCTCCCCTCACTAGCCTTTGATCTTCATCAAGGAGACCATTTTATAAATAATAGACCAAATCTCCCTCTGAGTAGCCATGGTAGGGATAACTTGAGAGAAGCCTTTTAAACCTCTCTCAATAGTAGTAGACTGACTCTTCCTGCCGTTTGAGGATAATGCTTATGTTCTTGTTCATGGTGGAGGACTTAGAGGCCAGGAAGTAATTGGCAAGAAACTTCCTCTTTAATTCAATCCAAGAGGTGATACATTCAGATGGAAGATAGTAGAGGCAATCCCTTACGCTATCTCGCAATGAAAATGGGAACTTTCAATTTAAGAGGTCTTTATCCACCTCTTCGGGAATCATGACACAACAAACCATATGAAAGTCGAAAAGATGTTTTTTGGGGTCCTCTGGATTTGTTGGGATCCACAAAAAACCATATGAAATGTAGGTAGCAAGTGTATCAATCCAGATTTAAGCTCAAAATGCATGGTAGCTCCAACCACCGGATAAGTGATGCACATCGGCTGTTGCTCAAGATTGGGAGCCATAATCTCCCTCAATGGAATTGGCCTCACCGAGAAACATCCCCCATTGAAGGTGAGGGTGTTGAGGTCCTCCTCCGAGCTTCTCACCTTCATGTTCATCTGGATGATTCATGTTCCGCAAAATGGTCACTAGGAGGGGTGTTGTTCACAATTTCCAAAGAAAGCCTTCTAGCTTTTTTTTCAAATTTAACTCTAACTCGGGGTAGTAGTGTAGGGGTTCTTATGAAGAGGATCAATCATGAACCGTATACCAAGAACTCAAACAATATGTCTCAAATCCAGAATAAGATCAAATAAAAACCAAATAAAAGAAATTAAAAATATTTACAACTAGCACATATTCACATATAATATACCCATTTAAAAATACATGCCTCTTCTCCGGCAGCGGCGCCAAAATTTGGGAGGTCATTGTTGTACCTTTCAAAAATACAATTTGTAAGCCCTAAATTCTTCCTAACTACAACTAAGTAGATAATGGCCAATCAAGGTTCTCTACGAACAAGAGAGATTTTCCTAAGGGTTTACACATGTAAGGGTAGATAATTGACTAGATATAGAGATACATACATATATATATATACCCACACATATATTTATATGTATTTATATATATAAGTATGTGAAGATAGGGGTTTTTGGTTTGGGTTTTTTTAAGTTATGAATTTAAATACAAGTTAACTAGAAAGCAATGTAAATCGACTAAATATGCAACAATCTACTAAGAAGAGATTAAACAAAAGTTACGGGACCTTGGGTGGGAGGTCGTCGCCGTACCTCTCAAAAATACATTTATAAGCCCAATATGCTTACTAAATCCAACTAAGTAGATAGTTTGGCAAGTCGGGGTCGTCCACAGAGAAGAGGGATATTTCCAAGCGTCTAAGCATGCAATG
>JAULKM010000013.1:12312263-12326224 GCA_032355605.1 Rubia tinctorum
TTGCAATTCAAGCATCAAAGATAGGGATCCCTTTTCTTTTGTCTTTTGCCGGAATGGCTGAAGTGCTTGGATGGGAACCTAGGTATGTCATACTCTTATTTTCAGAGTCTTGTCCCGAAGAGGGGCTGCAGCAATACTCCAATTTTATAATCTACTCTATTTTATATTTATACCTCCCTGCGCTCTAAATCAGCACCTTTGAATTATCTCAAAGACTGTAACTTGTTTTAAAGCTTGTATCAAGCTAGCAGGAATACAAGCTTATCGTTGTTTAACAGTAAAGAATGAGAGAGTTTCTATTGTATTTAACCATAAAGTAAAGAGGGAAATAAATTAATACGGCCGCAAGCTTCTCATAGCTTGTAAGATTAAAGGCAGCATGGTCAGGTTTTCCTGTCCTGTATGAACCCGTAGTTGCTTTTGTTGGTGACAATATTCAGTGTTTTGTGCCTTGACATGGTACTACTTTTAAATGGTAGCACCACCATGAAACTGGAAACTTGCCGACAATTATTTACTTCACGGAAGTTATTATTTGGTCCCTCTTTATAGAATTGATGATAGGGACTGTTTGAAAATAATAAGGATTGTGGTTATCAGTGTATGATACATCATACACTAACACAAGACCAGCCTTGTGGTTTTCATTTCCTTTTAAAAACAAATACCAACCAAGAAACCCCACTCCTGGAAATTGCTAGCTCCACCGTTGCTCTTTTACAATTATTCTCCATGTTTTGAGACACAGCCTTTTGCTGATGATGGCATCATAGCCATTGGTACTGATTCTGCTCGTGCACACCTCAGCAGTAATGGACTCTTTAGGTTGAAGAATATTTTTACTCAATAGCCTAATCGATACTAGTGTCATTGGCCTAAACTTTCCCATTATACTGATGTAGAAATTAAGAGCAACTTTCTTAGCCTTTAAATTCAAAGATTATTTCATCTATGTTTCGAATTGTGAAAAGACCTGATTATTTTTTATTTTTTTGGGACTCTACATGATTTTTTTTTTCATTATCAGAGTTCGTATTTTTATTATTCTATCCTGAAGAGATGAGGAGGTTGAGTTGGGACTTACTCATTTGAATCTCTGTATAAGCAGGGCACCTATAGTTGCCAAATGTGACCGGAAGAGAGTTCTCGGCTCTTGGGCTCCCTACTGTGCTAATCTAACACCCCGAGAATTCCAGATTGACTTTTCTAAAGTTCGGTCTCTCACTCCGCGCCAGTTCGTTGAGAAGCTATCGGTGGAACTTGGAGTGCACGGTGTGGTTGCAGGTATATCATTCTATCATTTGTCTTCTTTGATCCGCATTCTTTTGCCCTCAATGAATTGTTAATGTACACGTACACTGCTACAGGTGAAAACTACAGATTCGGATATAGGGCCTCTGGGGATGCATCCGAACTGGTCAGGTTATGTGAAGAGTATGGCATGGAAGCTCACATTATCAACTCTGTCATGGACAATTGTCAACACCCCGGCAGTGTCAACAGCATCGATTCAAAAGATATCGGGCAGGTCTCATCTACTCGCGTACGCTTAGCACTCTCCAAAGGTGACATGAAATATGTATCGGAGCTTTTGGGTCGCCACCATCGACTCATGCTGGATATCAACCAGCAGGAGGTGACTGTTACTGGTAGCCGGATATCAGCTCCGAGATCTTGTCTATTAAATCTGGCCCCTGTAGAAAGTTTGTATGAAAACTGTTCTCTTTTGATTGGTAACAAAGATGTGTTTCCATGTAGAGTAGTGATTGATATAACTCATATTCATTTGGAATTGGATGATATGGATACTTTTAGTCCTCTTGCTTCTCAAGACTCTCAGTTATTAGGCATTGACTTTGGTGAATAACGCTAATGCAAAGATTACATCTTTCACAGAAGCTCTTTTGCCAATTTTTTGTATTTGCTGTGTGGTTTCTCTGCATAATTGGGCATTCATTTTTTTTATTTGAAAAACCTTTTGTGAAGTCTCATTTCCTAAATGAAGGATGACCCTTCTGAAAATCGAAGGCTGAGTATATCAAAGAAGCAAGGATACCCTTAAAAAAACATGTATAGAAATAAGTCAGCATGTACTCCCTCAGCCCATGAACAATTTCATTGGTTAGTTAGAGATGTACGCAACTTGAGAAGAAAATGAACTTGGGAAGAAGTAGGGAGAAAATGAAAAGAATAAAAATATGAAAGTTCAAAAGTAGAGGCGGTCTCCTGTGAGGCAATCTAAACTTTAAACAGGGATCATTCTGCAAAATCAATACAAAATTTTATCTTCCCAAATTTATTTGCAACTTTTAAAAAGAACCTTATCCCAATTAAAATGTTTAATAATTATAAAATGATCTCTGTCTAAACTTTAGAGAGTTTAACACAAGGTTTGATTTAAAGAGTATGAGTGGGTGGAAATAAATTTAAAAAATTTAAAAAGAAGAAATAAGAAAGTGAAAAGCTAACTATGGTTTTTACCTTTTTAAGAAAAAAATGGTTTGTACAAATAAAAAAAGATGAAAATTTATTTGTGTGTTGGAGTGAGTAGACATTAGTTGAATAAAATACCCAACTTCAAGGAGATGAGGGGTGCATTACTAAGTTTTTTTTACCTTTCTTTAAAAAGTTAAATCGTGAATACGGTGTAGATGTAAAAAAATCCAACCATTTATATCATTTTAATCAGATTGATAAAATTCTACACTTTGACTGATTTTTACGTCATATTATGGGATACTCTCATTTATATCATAATATGGAAAAATACAAAGCCTCTCTCTAACTCTCTCTCTCTCTCCCTTCTCTCTTAAACCAAACCCTAATTCAACCGTGAGGGACAGCCGCCGACAGAAACAACCTAATCTGGCATTCTCTCACCCCTCCCATCACCCCCTACCCCAGTACCAAGCTATCCCCGATGAAAACGTGTTTTGCCGGACACCAACGATAAAAAAACCACGTCTTTCACCACCCTCAACCCGGAGTCTTTCATTGGCATCAACCCAGAGAGCAGAGCTTCTCTGGAATCAGCCCGGAGTCTTCATCGGTGCTTGAAGATCATGCACTAACGACGATTTCAAATCATGGGTACAGTGAGACGGGTTACAGTGGTGGCATATTTCAGTTTAGACCAGCGTTCTCTAAAGGCGGGAAGAGTTTCCCATCATTTTCCCGACGTCCCTGGTGTAAAGTGGCCAGTGGCCAGCACGAAGGGGTTTCAAGTCTTCTCGGATCTGAGTCGGTTAACTCAAATCCAGTAGCGGCAAACTCGGGTCGACTTAGGTTAGGGTCAACTAAACTCAGTGATGAGTCAACAGCGTGTCGACTTAACCCGAGCGAGTCAACTTGGGTCAACTAGAGCCAAGTATATCTCCGGTAATATCAATGTTATGAGGGTTACTTCGTCGTTTTTGTTTTGATATTTTCACTTTTAAGTTTTATTTTCAGGGTGGGAGCTATTAATTAATTTCAATTTTTATTTACTTTTTTCATCATTATTGGGGTAGTGTTTAAAAACTAGGTCTTTTTTACTGGAATATTTACTCGCGTTTGTTCTCTGCCAACTCTAAATTTTTATGACGGCTCCTTTTGCTTGGTTATACTTGGTTGGCTTATAATAGAGAAATCTAAGTCAAGGTAGTTACAACAACTTACTTTTGGCAATTCCAATCATAACTTAAAGTTCGGATTCGTAGACCAAGCAATTTGAAAAAAAATTATTGCTCACTTTGTGTCGTGTTAGACACTTTTGTACTTTCTCCTGATTCTACTTACATTTACAAATGAACTTTTGGTGACCAAAATGACCGAAAAATCTCTGACTTTCTTTAAAGGACTTCAATTTAATGGAGAAGAATCGGATCTTTCACTTTCAATGTTGTTCATTTTTGTTTTGGTTGCTTTAGAGGTTGAGTAGGACTGTGTATTATAAACTCAGTGAGAAGGTGGTCAATATTCAAATACTATAATCGAATTCCATTGGGTTTCGGTTGACAACCGGCTAATTCAAGCCGAGCTAGTTGGAACTTGAGCCAGCATTTAACCATTTATTTTACTATGTACCCTTTTCTGTTAGTTTAGACATAAATTCTACAAATATGTAATTTAATTTTTAGCGCATTTATAACTCCTTTTTGGGGGCAATTTATAATGTAAGCCTTCGGCGAAGTTGATGTAACATGTAAGTCTTCGATTGATTTGATGTAAGCTATTTTTTGGCAACACATGTGCTTAATGAAAAGGGAAGGAAATCGGCCTCCAAACTCCGTCTAAATTGGTTTAATTAAAAAAAATAAGATAAAATTGTAAACAACCTTCGTGGCAAAAAAGGCAAGTACATAGAATGGTTGGTTGGTCCTTCACTGTCGAGACATCCAACAAACTCGACCCATACCCACCGGGCTATCCAATTGCTTCAAGACAGTGTTCCGATCGAAACAAGTCAGACAGTTATATGCAATTTCACCTTTGCAAGTTGCACTCTCTAATAGATAGTAGATACGAAAAGCACACAAGTTTGCCCTAAGAAAACTTTTAGTAAAATTTGAAACAAAAAACTATCATGTAATTGTAAGGGTGTAGTGGGATCATGGGCGGAGTCAGGATAGATATATGGCGAGAGCTGACCTATCAGTAAAAAAAACTCAATTTTTTCCTTATCAGAGGGGGCTGATAATTTTTCAAAAAATATTTTACTACCAAAATTCTCCGTAATTTTCGTCCTGGCAGGGGCTGGAGCCCCCTCCAGCCCCCGTGTACATCCGCCACTGAGTGGGATGCTTGGTAAGAAGAATGGAATGGCGGAAGTGAGTAATGGAAAGAGAGTTACAGTCGCCGACCATAACTCGATGTGAGATTGGAGATAATTCTATAATTGATTCTATAGTAGTTGGGTGTGGATGCAAATAGGGAGGATTCATTCGATGAATGAGTTTTCAGTGTTTTAAAAAAAATTGAAAATAGATGATGCGTCATTAGGGTTTTTAAATTTTCTTTTTTTCTAAAAAATAGAGGACGCATTCACTTTTTTTTACCTACCAGAAATGTGAGGACACAAAAGAAATTTTTTTTTAAAAAAAATAGAGGACACATTCTCCTCTTCATTTTTTGTTTTATTTTTACTTACCGGAAATGTGAGGATGCAAAAGAGATTTTTTTTAGAGAAAAATACGTTTTTAACCCTATATTTTGGTCGAAAATGCAGAAATGACCTTGTAAAATCAGAAAGTGCAAAATTAACCCTATGTTTTGGTTAAAAGTGCCAATTTAATCCTAGAAACCAAATTCTGGCTGAAAAATATTTAAAATAACCATTATATCCCTATGGAAAAAAATTCAGAAAATATGGAAAGACAACATTACCCTTCCTAAAAAGTGTTCAAACTCTTTCACCAGTCAACGCCTCTAGTCAACGGCGGTCAACATTGGTCAACAGTGGTCAACATTGGTCAAAGGTGGTCAGCGCCGGTCGCCGCCGTTGGACCGCCGCCGGTTGATGGTGACCAGGTTAACCAGTACTTTTATTAATAAGACAGGATTAGGTCTGCACTTAAGTAAAAAAATTCAGGGTTAAATTTGTACTTCTGTAAAAATGATAAGGTTAGATCAGAACTATCATTAAAAAACGTTTGTTTGATGAAAGTCCACTCCTTATAAATAGTTCTTCGTTACATCTTCATAATTTAATGTATTATAAATATACTTATAATTTGTATGCCTTCGATAGGAAGTAAGAAATTTGGGAAAATACTTTCCGAAAGAAATTCATAAATTTCGGTAAATAATTTCCTTACGAAATGCGATAACTTTGTAATTAGAAATCGACATATATTGCTACTCGTATACTGCTGCGGATAGAGTAAACTTTTTCATTATGGAGACCAAATTTGCATACTCCCTCGGTGCAAGATAAATTGGCATATTTTGACTTTTAGAAGTCAAACTAAGTTAAATTCGATCATTAAATTCTGTTATTATAAATGCAAGACTATTATCATGTCAAATGTTGTTGGATTCATCATCACATATATTTTAAAATTATTATTTTTTCATATTTTTTTACTCACATGAATAAAGAAATTAAAGTAGTTGACAATTGATTCAGTTGACTTCTAAAAGTCAAAATGTGCTAATTTATCTGGGATAGGGGGAGTATTGAAAATTAATTAGAATTTAACATACAAATTATAAATATATTTATCCTACATTAGTTTATGAAGTTGTACTTTACCAATGATTAATGAAATATACCTTATTTTTTAAATAATAAATAAACTATGAAGTCGTAATGAAAGCATATTTATAAAGAGATAGGTCTCCTCAAAAAGATATTTTTTATGATAACGCTAATCTGATCCTAACTTTCTTAAAGAAGTGCTAATTTAACCCTGTATTTGTCACTAAAGTGCTAATCTAACCCTGTCGTATTAATAAAAGTACTGATCTAACACGGCCACCATTAGTCGGCGGCGGCGGCGACCGAAGGTCCGATGTTGACCACTATTGACCGGCGTTGACCAGTGTTGACCGGCGATAAAAACTAGAGGTACAATGGTCATTAATTTTTTATTTTAAAAACAGAGATATTTTTGTTTTTATGTTAGGTCAATGCCTGATTTCCTTTAGTCAACACTTGAATAGTGAAATTTGGGTAAATCTGCACATTTCTCCAAAACATAGGGTTAGATTTGCACTTTCAAATTTTACATGATTATTTCTGCACTTTCACAGTTTAATAGGGTTATTTTTGCACTTTCCCAAAAAAACTTATTGGAGGACGCATTTGTTTCCTCGTTTAAATTTCACCCCATTTGCATATGGGTCAGAGAAATTCACCCCAAAAAAGAAAGTACTCTGTGAGATTGCCCAGAGCAACAATTACATGATGGCTTGCCCCAGAATCAACGTGTCACAGATCACCAATGTCATAGGGGCTGGATGCTAAGGCGGCAAAGGCAGACTTTCTGCCCGTGGTGACGGCTCAAAGCTTAGCAGCATCGTTCTTGTTGGTGGCATGGAAGGCATGGAAGAAATGAGGCTATGACGTTTGAAGATTTGGAAATGAGGACGTCGACGGTCAGTGGAGGAATCACCGATCGACGAAGAGTCACTATCAGGCCACCGCAAGAGGAGAGGTTTCCAAAGAAGATACAGACCGCATTCGGGTGCAGCGCCTGAGCGTCTTCTTCCTGGAGGGTTTTTTCTAGCTTGTAGCAAGATGCCAGTCTTCATGCCGCACGGACTTCCGCACGGACTTCCGCACAGGGCTCCGCTGCGAGGGTTCAAAAATCAGCGAAAATGGAACAGTGTTGGAGATGAAGGAATCGATGGAGAGTGATAGAAGATATTTCCCGTAATGATTGTTATTGATGATCACGAGAATAAATAGAGTACAAGACATAAAACTGGAAGAGTCCAAGTATAACTCTAAACAAGATAAAATCTAATCTAATCATCTATCTGACTTATTCTAACACCCCATCTCAAGTGAAGCGTCGGATGCTCGCTGATGCACAACTTGGATCTGAAGAACTCGAACAGCGGGCGAGAGAGCCCTTTAGTGAATATTTCCGCTATCAGAATAGAGTGGGTACGTGTGCAACCCGAACCTTGCCGAAGGCCACCAACTCCCAAACAAAGTGATAGTCGATATCGATGTGCTTCGTCCGCTTATGAGACACTGGATTCTGCGCCAAGAAAATGGTGCTGCTGTTGTCACATAATATCAGCGGTGAACCAGAAAGGGGTACCCGAAGATCTCGAAGCAAGTGTATAAGCCAAATTACCTCTGAAGCAGTGTTGGCAAGTGTCTAATACTCAAACTCAGTGCTGGAATAAGAAATCGTGGGCTGCTTCTTGGCACTCCAGGAAATAAGATTCCCGCCAAGAAATACTGCATACCCATAGGTAGATTGACGAGTCTCCAGACAATGGGCCCAGTCAGCATCTCAATACCCCAACACTTCAAGAGTAGAAGCAGAACGAAATGTGAGGCCAAAATGCAGAGTACCTCGAACATATCACAGAATCCGTGTAACTGCCGCAAAATGATCATCTCTGGGGTCCTGAAGGAACTAACTAACAGTGTTGACTGAGAAAGCTAAATTTGGACGAGTGATAGTCAAATACTGGAGAGCTCCATCCAGTGAATGATACAGAGTCGGATTCCGAAACGGAGGACTGGTAGAACTATGCAACTGAGAACTCGACACAAAAGGAGTAGCAACCGGAGAGGCATCTGACATTTTGGAACGTGTCAAAATATCTTGTGCATACTTTTCCTGTCTAAGAAGTAAACCTGAAGTCGTAGGTGCTACCTCAAGGCCAAGAAAGTAGTGAAGTGCGCCAAGGTCCTTAATCGAAAACTCATGGTGCGTCCGATTAATGAACTTCCTAAGGAGAGTTGAATCATTGCCTGTAAGAATAATGTCCTTCACATAGACTATAAAATAGAGCAACAAAGATCCTCTGGAAAAGACAAACAAAGACGTGTCTGCAGAACCGCACTGTAAACCGAGCTCAGTCAAATAAGTGTTGAAGCGATGGAACCAAGCTCGAGGAGCCTGCTTAAGACCATAAATAGCCTTCTGCAAGCGACAAACATAGTCTGGATAAACAGAATCCTGATAACCAACTGGTTGCTTCATATAAACCATATAATAAAGAACGTCATTCAAAAAGGCATTCTTGACATCTAGCTGATGAAGCAGCCAGGCACGCATAGTGGCAATGGTAAGAACTGTCCGGGCGGTAGAATCTTTGACCACAAGACTCAAAGTGTGGTAAAAATCAAACCCGGGAATCTATGAAAAACCTTGCGCCACAAGTCTAACCTTGTGACGCTCAACAGTACCATCCGGCTGATACTTGAGGCGATAGACCCACTTGGAACAAACAATGTTAGCATCCGATGGACGAGGCACCAAAACCCAAGTCTGTTGACTCCGAATAGCAGCCATCTCATCATCCATGGCAGAAATCCAAGCTGGACCCTGAAGGGCAGTGCGATAATCAGTGGGCTCAAAATGAGAGAGTAAAGTCGCAGTGAGCCTGTGGGCAAGAATGTCAGAATAGTCCCGACGCTGAATCACCCCAGTAGCAGATCTGGTAGTCATCCAATGAGTCTGAGGTTGTGGAGGAGAACTCGGTGGTGTCGGGTCTGGCGAAGCAACAGGAGATGATCCAGCCGAGGAAGCCGGACACTATGAACTAACCGGAGATGGAACAGATAATACCACCGTAGAGGGTGTCGGTGCTGGTGGATGATGGACTACCGGCCAAGAAGCTGAGTCCGAGTCTGCACAAGTAAGGCACGGCGGCGGTGTGGCCTCTCGGAAAGGCGGCACAGAAGGGGACCTAGAGTCCGGATCAAGAAATGCGGAGACATCAAGCACCGTGAAAGAGAACCCAGCACCGAAGTCGAAGTCGTGGAAAACGGAAAAAATGTCTCATCAAAACGAGCATGACGCGTAGCATAGAACTTGCCAGCAGATGGATCAAAACACCGAAAGCCCTTGTATTGAGAGCTGTGACCGAGAAAAACACATGGTAGATTGTGGGGAGCCAACTTGTGCTCAGTATAAGGGCAGACAAAAGGAAAAACCAGATCATCATTACTAACAGGTGAACCCATCATAGCCAATTTCTCAAAAATTTTCTTTTAATTTCAAATGAAGTTCATGAACTGTACCAGTCTTGCGTATACCATGAGCATCTACACAAAGAAGGAGAATGGTGGAAGCATTGTTGTCATGAAATATTGCCAGAACATTATCCTATATCTCTTTAGAAGTAGCACAATCTGGAATCTTTGCCAAAGCTTCTGGTGACATGGAAGAAAAAAAGAAGACTGCAGACCCGTTGATCTTCATCTATCCATTTATCATATTTTGCCTTTGCCCGTTGATGTGCCACCATTGGATCAATTTTGGTGGCACCACTGGAGGGAGAGGAGACAACCGCCGCAAATGTACGAGTGGAGGAGGAGCCGGCCGACGGCAGAGGAGGATTCGTCGGACAGGAACGCAATCCATCCAGAAATCCAATTTGACGCTTCCATAGAATGGAATTTGATGACGAAAACTTGATCGTCATCATGTGGATTAAGGTACTGTATGCGATTTTTCTTCATACATGGTGAAGGCTTAGAAAGGCCAGAAATTTTTTAATTTCGGAGAGGGGAAGGGATGAAAAATTCCGATCAGCCAAAGAGAGAGGGAGGCGGCCGCCGACTTAGATTAGGGGGAATAAGGTTTAAAATTTTTGGAAAGTTTTGGACCAAGTTTCCTCTGATACCATGATAGAAGATATTTCTCGTAATGATTACTATTGATGATCATGAGAATAAATAGAGTACAAGACATAAAAGTGGAAGAGTTCAAGTATAACTCTAAACAATATAAAATTAAATCTAATCATCTATTTGACTTATTCTAACAGAGAGGCTGATTCAACTCGGCCGATGAAACCCATTGGAAGGAACTTACAGAGAGAAATTGAAGAAGCCGCTGATGAAGTTATCTCCTCGGGCCAAGGATTAATTGAGCCAATTGGCCCAATTCCTTATGATAGGGCTGAAATGATTGTTACCTGTAACTGGGTTGAAAATAATTAAACAAATTCAGCCCAAGTATGTACTTAATTATTAATTGTAGGAAGTCCAAAGCATAGC
The DNA here is from genome assembly GCA_032355605.1 of Rubia tinctorum. Classification (NCBI taxonomy): domain Eukaryota; kingdom Viridiplantae; phylum Streptophyta; class Magnoliopsida; order Gentianales; family Rubiaceae; genus Rubia; species Rubia tinctorum. The sequence continues at coordinate 12,322,936 of JAULKM010000013.1, forward strand.
TAAAGAGCTCCAATCGACTCAGAAGTGGAAGTCAAAATATAGAAAAATGCAGAATGTTATCTTTCCTTAAGGATTAACTTTTTCTGCGGGGCAAATCACAAAAGAACCAGCGGTGGGTTCTAGAAAGAGCCAGACCCACCAAGAAAATTGAATTGTCTAAGTTGGAACAATCGGGGATTATCAACTCCTCGAGCAGTTAGACAACTGAAAGCTATTATCCAGAATACTAGTCCCCATTTTATTTTTCTTTCTGAAACGAATGTTCTTCTTTTCAATTGTCAAAGTTAAAAGACCAAATAAATTTTCATGGAATTTGTGTCGATTCTAATGGAAATTCAAGAGGCCTACCTTTATTTTGGAATAAAGATATCTCAATTTATATTTAGTCTTTTTCTTTCAATTACATAGATTTCATTGTTAACATTCCAATTAATAATTATACATGGTGTTGCACAAGTGTTTATGCTGAACCGGAAACATCGAAACGTAAACAATTCTAGGAAAATTTCCTCCATCTATCAAACTTTTCTACACTATCATGGATTTGTATAGGAGATTTTAATGAGATCCTTCACCAACATGAATTAGACAGCGTCGCTCGTAAACCATACTTGCAAATTGACGTATTCCAAAATGCTTTGAATGAGTGTAACTTAATTGATTTGGGATTCGTTGGTAGATAGAGTGGTTGCAACAGAGGAATGAAAAAATATATATGCAACTTCATAGGTCAAACATATGTTTAACCATCAATCTGATCGCTTCCCCGATTCTTCTACTAAATAAAAAAATGGTCCATCAATGGCTGAATTATATTCCGCTTTAAGAATTATTGGATGAAATCTTCGATGTGTAAATAAATTATAAAAGAAAGATGGAATAATTTAGAATTGGACATAGTGTCCACTATCATATAGTGTGCTTCAACTATCAAATTGGGCAAAAAAAATAAAGAATTCAAAAGTAGACATAAGAGAGTTGACCAAGTATCTAAGGAAATTCAAGAATTACAATTTGGTCAAATCACAAAAGATACTCAACTCCACATATCAACTCTGAAGAAGGAACTGGAACACTTTTTGGATATGGAGGATGAAAAATGGAAAACAAGATCCAAACAACACTGGATTAAGGAAGGAGACAGGAATACATAATTCTTCTATTCATTTCCAAATAAAAGACAAAAAAGGAATACAATATATCGACTAAAAGATTATGAAGGTGTATGGCACTAGGAACACGGGGAAATGGAAGAATTAATTCTTAGACACTTTCATATTTTATTTACCTTAGAGGAGCCTCGAAAGGATTTTATTCTACAAGCCACTACACTAATTCAACCATCAGTGACAACCTAAATGAATGATGCTCTTACGAGACCATACGTTGCTAAAGAAGTTCTAGTGGCATTCATTACTGCAGAATAAGTAAATAGGCACCGGTATTTTTCTACATAGTCACTGGTAAGCACCAGGTCCATATGGTCTCTCTCCTTCCCTTTACCAGAACTATTGGGATATTGTGGGCCCAAAAGGAATATCATCCATCCTAAAATTCCTAAACCAGGGGGAATGCTGAGAATTCTCTATATGATACAACAGTGGTACTTATCCCAAAAATCAAGAATCCGATGAAATTCTCTCATTTCAAACCTATAAGTTTATGCAATGTTCTATATAAAATAGTTTCCAAATGCATATCTAATAGGCTTAGAAATATTATTGAAAAAGTTATATCGGAAGCTCAGAGCGCTTTTGTTCAAAAAAGGCTTATATATGATAATATACTCATTACCAATGAACCCCATCATTTTATCAAAGGAAAGAAAATACGGGAAAATGGATATATGTCAATAAAGCTAGACATGAGTAAAGCTTTCGATCGGGTAGAATGGTCTTTCCTTCTACAAACACTCAAGTCAATGAGTTTCAATGAAAAGTTTATTAATCTTATTTAGAAATGTATATCGCCTATTCAATTCTCATTTATGCTAAATTGAAAGGTATCAGACAAAGAGATCCATTATCCCCTTATCTTTTCATTATATGTGGTGAAATCTTATCTCAAATGTTGCAAGGTAGCGCAAGAAGGAAATTCATGTCCTAACTAAAAATAGCTAAATATGTTCTAGTGCTATCACATTTACTCTTTGCTGACGATACAATAATATTTAGAGAAGCAAACATCCATGAAGCCGCACAATTGAAGTAAATACTCCAAGATTATGAAAAGGTTTCGGGACAAAAGGTGAACTTTGACAAATCATCAATATCATTCAACCCAAACATGCATGAAAAAATTAGAGAGAGCATATTTTTCATTATGGGTATGACAAAAATGAGAGGTCCAAATAAATATTTGGGACTACCCACTATATATGACAGATCCAAATTTGCTTCTCTGGAATCTATCAAAACAAAAGTTTGGACAAAATACAGAGTTGGGAGAACAAGCAATTATCAAAGGGAGGAAATGAAATTCTTATAAAGGCAGTTTTGTAATTCTTGCCTACATACACTATGTCCTGTTTCGAACTTCTTGATACACTAGTAAGGGATATTCAGTCACTCCATGATAAATATTGGTGGGAAAGCTCATCTTCAAAGAAGAAAATTCATTGGTCTAAATGGATACACATTTGCACTTCAAAAGCAATGGGAGGCTTGGGTTTCAAAGATTTGAAACATTTTAATATGGTTCTATTCGAAAAGCAAGCATGGCGCCTCCTTTCAAATTCTACCTCAACTATAGCAAATTTTAAGAGAAAAGTACTATAAGGGGCAACATTTTTAGAGGCAAATATAGGGTGCATGCCTTCTTATGCGTAGAGATCAATAATGGCATGAAGAAATCTAAATGCTAAAGGCATTCGTAAAAGAATAGGGAATGGTGAAAGCAGAAAGGTGAAAAGGGATAAATGGCTACCGATATTAGGGTTGGCAACGCCAATTTCTCTACCGGATAATTATCCTGAAAATATCACTGTCAAGCAATTGATGATCGAAGATGGAAAACAATGGAACTCAGACCTCATAAGGAATAAATTTGATCTAAAGGAAGCTAGTCTCATATTAGATATGCCAAGATCACAAGGAAACCAAGAGAACTGGTGTATCCATTTTATACGGTTATTTTGGGGACTTTTTGAATTCACTTTTGAATACTTTTCTGCTCTAGATGTGGCATTTTTCCTTGAAATTCTCTAAGATGAATTAAGAGCGACTTTACGCTTTTATTACTCTTCTAGGGGATTTTGTGTGACAAGGCAAATATTGGAAGACTTCGAAGA
>JAULKM010000013.1:12326324-12337287 GCA_032355605.1 Rubia tinctorum
TTGCAATTCAAGCATCAAAGATAGGGATCCCTTTTCTTTTGTCTTTTGCCGGAATGGCTGAAGTGCTTGGATGGGAAACTAGGTATGTCATACTCTTATTTTCTTTTTTCAGAGTCTTGTCCTGAAGAGGGGCTGCAGCAATGCTCCAATTTTATAATCTACTCAATTTTATATTTATACCTCCCTGCACTCTAAATTAGCACCTTCGAATTATCTCAAAGACTGTAACTTGTTTTAAAGCTTGTATCAAGCAAGCAGGAATACAAGCTTATCGTTGTTTAACAGTAAAGAACGAGAGAATTTCTATTACACTTAACCATAAAGTAAAGTGGGAAATAAATTAATACGGCCAACAAGCTTCTCAAAGCTTGTAAGATTAAAGGCAGCATGGTCTGGTTTCCTTGTCCTGTAAGAACCCGTAGTTGCTTTTGTTGGCGACATTATTCAGTGTTTTGTGTCTTGACATGGTTCTACTTTTAAATGGTAGCACCACCAAGAAACTGGAAACTCGCCTACAATTATCTACTTCACGGAAGTGATTAATTGGTCCCTCTTAATAGAGTTGATAGGGACTGTTTGAAAATAATAATAAGGATTGTGGTTATTTTTGTATGATACATCATACGCTAACACAAGACCAGCCTTCTGGTTTTCATTTCCTTTTTAAAAACAAATACCAATCAAGAAACCCCACCCCCTGAAATTGCTAGCTCCACCGTTTCTCTTTTACAATTATTCTCCATGTTTTGAGGCACAGCCTTTTACTGAAGATGGCATCTATAGGTATCGATGCTGCTTGAGCACACCTCAGCAGTGATGGACTCTTTAGGTTGAAGAATATTTTGAAACTCATTAGTCTAATTGTTACTAGCATTATATGGCCTAAACTTCCACATTGTACTGATATAGATATTAAGAGAAACTTTTTAGCTTTTAGTTTTAAATATCATTTCATTTTGTTTCGAAATTGTTTTTAATTGTGAAAAAACTTATAATTATTTTTTGTTAGGCTCCACGGGATTTTTTTTAGATTTTTTATTTTTATATTCTATCCTAAAGAGGGGATTGAGTAGGGACTTATTTGAATCACTGTATAAGCAGGGCACCTATAGTTGCTAACTGTGACCGGAAGAGAGTTCTCGGCTCTTGGGCTCCCTACTGTTCTAATCTAACACCCAGAGAATTCCAGATTGACTTTTCTAAAGTTCGGTCTCTCACCCCGCGCCAGTTTGTTGAGAAGCTATCAGTGGAGCTCGGAGTGCATGGTGTAGTTGCAGGTACTTCATTCTATCATTTGTCTTCTTTGATCCGCATTCTTTTGCCCTCAATGAATTGCTAATTGCTAATGCAACAGGTGAAAACTACAGGTTCGGATATAGGGCCTCTGGGGATGCATCCGAACTGGTCAGGTTATGTCAAGAGTATGGCATGGAAGCTCACATTATCAATCCTGTCATGGACAATAGCCAACACCCCGGCAGTGTCAAAAGTATCGATTCAAAAGACATCGGTCAGGTCTCATCTACTCGCGCACGCTTAGCACTCTCCAAAGGTGACATGAAATATGTATCAGAGCTTTTGGGTCGCCACCACCGTCTCGTGCTGGATCTCAACCAGCAGGAGGTGACTGTTACCGGCAGCCGGATATCAGCTCCGAGATCTTGTCTGCTAAATCTGGCCCCTGTAGAAAGTTTGTATGAAAACTGTCGTGTTTTGATTGGTACTGAAGATGTGTTACCATGTAGAGTAGTGATTGATAGAACCCATGTTCATTTGGAATTGGATGATATGGATACTTGTAGGCCTCTTGCTTCTCAAGACTCTCAGTTATTAGGCATTGACTTTGGTGAATAACACTAATGCAAAGATTACACCTTTCACAGAAGCTCTTCTGCCAAATTTTTGCATCTGCTGTGTGTGTCTCTGCATAATTGGTCATTCATTTTTCATTTCAAAAACCTTTTCTGAGGTCTCATTCTTTCAGTTAAGGATGGTCTTTCTAAAAAGCATGGATACCCTAAATAAGAGGATGTATAGGAATAACTCAAAACGCTGTACTCCCTCCGGCCATAAACAACTTCAACGGTTAGAAAATGAACTTGTAGAGCAGCAGAGAGAAAATGAAAAGAATAAAGAAATGAAAGTTTAAAAAAATGAGTGGATGGAAATAAAATTAAAATTTTTAAAAAAGAGGAAATAAGAAAGTGGAAAGTTAAACTGTGGTTTGTTCAAATGGGGAAAAAAAAAAGTTTTTTCCCACTGGAGGGAGTATTTTTCGTAATAAAATACAGTACTACAAGAGTTCCAATATAATAAATATAGCGCATAAACACAAGCATTCTTCAACATTTTTTAGCTCTTCAAGTTTTCTTGATCGCGTCTTTCTAACTTCTGTGAACATCTTGAATTTGTTCATCCAAGAGGTTTGATTTCCTTACTAACTGCCAATCACTTGTTTCTGCATTCCTTTCCTTCTCACGTTCCTTTTATTCCTCTTCAGCTTTTTTAGTCTCTTTTAAGTGGAATGTTATACTGTGGTTTGTACAAGAAAAAAAAAAGGAAGTTTATTTTCACTGATAGGAGTATTATCCCTTATAAAATATAGTAAATATAGTACTCCATCTGTCCCAACTATTTTTGCACTCTTATTTTTTTAGCACTATTCTCCCTCAAAATTTGATTGCATATTTGAATAAATATATGAACAATAATATTATCGTATAAGATATTGTTCAATTCGTCGTAACAAGTAGATTCTAAATATAAATTTTTTATTTGCCGTTATTATACTTAGGTAAAGATATTAGCGGTCAAACATGTTTCTTAAACAATATGATATTTCTCTCTCTGCAGAAACAGCTGGGACGGAGGGAGCACTGGAGTTCCAATATAATAAATATAGTACATGAGTTCCAAACTTTCTTCTTTACACATGCAGCATCTCTTAGCTCTTCAGAATGGCCCGAGAAACAAGTACAGTCTGAAGCCAACAAAGCTGTTCCATGGGCACGAAGAACATGAAATGAGCTCCTAACATAGGAAGGGGAAAGAGGAAGCCAGCTAAAGTTCCACTAAGGGTGGTGGCAACCGAATAGCATCAGGAAAGAAGTCAGGAGCAGGAGATACAGAGCCACACCAGGCTCTCACCGGAGACAACTGGCATGGTCCCTAACTACCTGTGAAGGAGGGCAGGTGAAAAACCCAGACACGAGAGAAGGACGTCAGAGAACAAGGATAGGTCCTCTGAAAAGGATGGAAGGGGATCGCCGTTCACCAAGAGGATCTAGCTTTACATAGAAGATCTCAAGTTGAAGATACCACCCAACTTGGGGCAGTATGCAGGTGAAGCAGACCCTGAAGATCACCTACACACGTTTACCACGAACATGGCTACATTCGCAATACTAGAGGCCATTTGGTGAAAAGCGTTTGCAACTACCCTCACAGCTGCAGCCAGAGTATGGTTTAAGAATTTGGAGGATGAGACCGTAGACATACCATAATAAGTAAGGAGGAAACAACCACTCGGGGAGAAACCCAAAACAGTAAGAAGGGGTAAATAGGAAGAGGTTCCCGAAGAGAAATCGCAAGGATAAAGGCAGAGAAGTGGCCAGAGTAGAAAGCAGGGAGGATAACAAGAGGCAGCGAGAACATTCACCTGCAGGTGAAACTGTTGGGAGAACAACTATGGATATCTATATTATCATTGGAAGGAGCACATGGGGAAATACATAGTCGCAGAGAAAGGCCTGCTGCAGGAAGACCCCCCAAGCAATCTTGGCAGACAGGAAGCTTGGGGTGAATGAAATGATATTGTTTGGGTTTGATGATCCCATAGTTGATAGGTCGGTAGGGGTGACGCTATAGTGATAACGGTGAAGGTAATAGAGAGGAGAATCCATCGAGGCTATGTGGATGGAGGTAGCTCAGCGGAGATCATGTACTAGCATTGTTTTGAAAAACTGAATAAGAATTCTAGGAGGAAGCTTAAGCTAATGGAAATCCCGTTGGTGGACTTTGCAGAGAGAACGCTCTGGCCGGAGGAAACTATATGTCTTCTTGTGACTGTACGAAACGAAGTGAGAAATAAGGCGATAGACATGGAATTTATTGTGGTGAAGGCCAACAACCCTTACAACCTAATCCTGGGAAGGCCAACATTAGCATTGTTGAAGGGGATAATGTCCACCCTCCATATGTTGCTAAAGTTCCCTACTAGGAAATGAATAACGATGGTTAGAGGAAACCAACAGAAAAAAGAGAATGCCACCGGGTAACTTTGATTAAGCAGAAGAGGAATGCAGATGACCAGGATCATGAAAAGACCCAACGAAGAAGGCCAGCTGAGTCTTGGCCAGTAGCGATGGTGACAGGCGGAAACGGTCAAGCAAATCTAGGCCCAGTGGTACAAACGATACAGCTGGGGAAGAGTCAGACAGTACATATAGGAGCAGTCATGTCACCTCAGATAAAAAAGGTCCTCATTAGAACTCTGCGAGATAATATCAGAGCCTTTGCATGGAAGCCAAAAGACATGATAGGTGTCCCCAGGGAGATCGGGTGTCACAAAATCAAAGTGGCACCAGATCATCGCCATGTCAAGCAGAAGAGGAGAATGCTATGCAAGGGAAGTAATGAAGTGGTCAATGGGGGAAGTAGAACAGTTGGTGGAAGTAGGGATATTAAAGGAAATCCCATATCCGACCTGGCAAGCAAACCCGGTATTGGTAAAGAAGACGGATGACACCTGGAGGATATGTGTGGACTACACAGACCTGAATAAGGCCTGCCTCAAAGACTGCTACCCGCTACTTTCCATCGACCAGAAGGTAGACGCTCTTACCAATTACCCAATTAAAAATTTTCCTTGATGCATATAAGGGGTATCACCAAATCCCCATGCTTGAAAGTGATGTGGAAAAACCGCATTCATCATAGAAAAGGGAGCTTTTAGATACCGCATAATGCCTTTTGGGCTGAGGAACGCGGGGGTCACTTACCAAATGGTGGTGGATAAGATTTTCCAGGAACATGTGGGTAAGAACCTAAAAGTGTATGTCGATGACATGGTAATAAAGAGTACATGGTACGACAACTTCATGGAGGATGTGACTCATGCATTGAAGAAGTTCCGGGAAAGAGGAATGAAGTTGAACCTAGCTAAATGTCAGTTTGGCATCGGAGCAGGAAAGTTTTTGGGGCACATGGTGTCAAATAAGGTCTTACGGGCGAATTCAAAAAAGTGAAAGCCATCCTGGAATTGAAGTCCCTAAAGGTAGTAAAGGAGATCCAAAGTCTGAATAAGAAGCTGAAAGCCATGAAATGTTTCTTATCCAGAGTAGTAGAATGATCACTCATTTTCTTCAAAATGCTGAAGGGGCGCGTCGATAAGAAAGGAGAAATAAAATGGGGAGAACAGGAGGAAAAAACCTTTGAAGAGCTAAAATAACACCTGAAGGAGCTTCATATGTTGACCAGCCCGCAACCAGGAGAAATTTTATTCTTGTATGTAGCTGCCAGCGACAAAGCAGTCAGTGCATCCCTAGTCAAAGAAGATGATAAGTTTCAGTGGCCAATCTATTACGTAAGTTGAGCCTTACAGGGAGCAGAGAGGGGTTATGCAGGACAGGAGAAGCTAGCATTGGTGTTGGTACATGCAGCCAGAAGATTGCGCCAATAGTTTCAGGCACACCCTATAGTGGTTCTGAAAAATCACCAACTGAAGTCAATACTTACCAGACCAGAGGCGTCAGGAAGATTGGTAAAGTGGGAAATAGATTTAGGGGAACACACAATCGAGTATGACCCCCTTCCTGAAGGTAGTAAAAGGTCAAGTGATGGCCGATTTCTTAGTGGAGATGCCTAAGGAAGAGGTGTTAAGGTAGGGATAGCAACCTATGCTAGTCAAGGAAACCTGTTTCACGGGTCCAGATGTCTAGCCTGCATATGGATGAAGCTCAGGAGTAGAAGAAGTGGAAGCGGGCCTGGTGCTTTCTGGCTCTCAAGGAATTGAAACCACCTACGCTCTTTGTTTTAAGTTTCTCTCTTCGAATAACGAGGTCCTATACAAATCACTGATATCAGGAATGTAGATAGCTCAAAAGATAGGAGCGAAGAAGCTGCAGGCATATGGAGACTCAATGTTAGTGAAAAATTAGTACAGTGGACATTACTCGGCGAATGAGCTAGCTATGATAAAGTAGAGAGATAGAGTCAGTAGTGTGGTAGAGGATTTTGAAGAGTTCGATGTCACGAGAGTGCCAAGGTCACGGAACACTAGAGCTGATGCACTCACCAAGCTAGCCTTGCTGGCGCACACCCATCTGACTAAATCGATTCTGGTGGAAGAATTGACGAAGAGGTCCACAGATAGGAAGATTGTATCTGAGGTACGGCAGGAAAGAGAAAATTCGATGACACCTTTGAGAACCTTCTTGGAGGTTGGGATCCTACCTGCCAATGAGAAGGCGACAAGGACAATTGAAATAAATTATTTGCAGTATGCAATAAAGGACTTCCTGTTAAATAAAAGAGGATTCATTGATCCATGGTTCAGATTTGCGGAGCCGGCCCTGGCTGAGAAGTTTCTAAGGGAATTGCATGAGGGTAATTGTGGCAACCACCAAGGAGCCTAAAGGCTAGCACTAAGGGCTTATCATGCCGGATACTACTGGCCAGGAATGAAGGCAGATGCGGAGAAATTGGTCAGGGAGTGCCACAGGTGCCAGGAACACTCACAGGTACCAAGACTGCATGCGAAGGAAATGACAAGTATAGAATCAGCTTGGCCCTTTGCTAAGTGGGGAATAGACATAGTGGGATCTTTCCCCGAGGCTGTGGGCAGGAAGAAGTTCTTGATAGTAGCAATAGATTACTTCACCAAATGGGTGGAGGCAGAGGCGGTTGCTACTATAACAAGGAAGAAGATCACAAATGTTTTCTCGAGAAATATAGTATGAAGGTTCGGTATCCCGCAGACGATGGTTACTGATAATGACACGCAGTTTGCCGGAGAACCATTCAGCTCCTGTGCAGGGAGCTGAATATCAAGAAGCAGTTCACCTTTGTCGCTTATCCCCAAGCAAATGAGAAAACATAAATAACAAGCAGAACTATTATACAAGGGCTGAAGAAGAAGTTGTGAGAAGCTAAGACTGAATGGGAAGAAGAGTTGAAAAGTGTTATGTGGGCATATAGAACCACTCCCCGAACAATGACTGGAGAATCACCATACAGGTTGTGTTATGGAACAAAAGCAATCATAAATCCACAGGTAGCCTTGGCGAGAAAAAGGGTTGCGAGTCCATTAACAAATGTCGAGAATAAAGAAGCTATCAGGACCGGCTTGGAAGAGCTAGAGGATTGGAGGAAGAAAGTGGCCCTGAAGGAAGACACATATAAATCATGGATGGAACATCACTACAACAACAAGGTGAGGTTCAAAAGCATGGAGCAGGGAGAATACGCCTTCAGAAAAAAGAAGCTAGAAAAGCACAAGGAGAAAAAAGTTAAATGCAATATGGGAGACCCCTTACAGGGTGGCCGAGGTGTTAGGAAAGAGAGATTACAAGATGGAGACAATGGATGGGAATGAGATACCGCGTACCTGGAACATGGAGAATCTCATAAATTACTATGCATGATAAGGTACACGGTTCAGGACCCATCCCAAGTATCTAAAAATAGCAGTTTAATAGCTTATTGTTATTTATGCGTGGGGAGGGATAAATTATTGGTGGATCAAGTCTTTTGTAAAAACATAAAGTCATAATACCCCTCGCAGACTTTGTGTTTTGGATGTATGAAATGAGATGTATCTATTAAGTAAATACTCTAAACAATGAGCGAAAACTAAAAGCAGGAAAGACCCTCAGGGGTGCCCAGTAGCCAAAAATTTGTTAATACCAACAAGAAAAAGAGGAATGATAAAATGGAGCTCGTTCCCAAAAGCATTCCTGACCTCATGCAGTTAGAAAAATGCTAGCCAGCTCAAAGGGGCTGATGAAAAGAACGGACCTAGCGCATGCAAGAAGCTGTTAGCCATCTTCTTTAAGTTGACGAGAGTTTGAGGCAAAGGCCACAAACTCGCAAAGAGAGAAAAGGCAAAGGCCACTACAAGAAAAATCACCTTAGTCAAAATGAGCCAGAAACGATGAGGAAAAGCACCTAAATCGAAGAAGGTCAGGAATAAAGAGCAAAATCACGTTCCAACAAAAAGCAAAGTAAGACCCACAAATATTTTAGATAAAGATAAAGGGAAGGAAGTACTCCTTACATATAGTTAGAAAAACAGGGGGAAAGAGACACCCTTGAAAATAGTATCTGCCCCTTATGGGGACTTAGAAAACTTAGAATAAAAGTTAAAAGAATTTTTTTGTTCTTAACATCGTCATCATAAAAATAAATTCAAACAGCAAGACTATCCCTCTGAGCCTGCTTGTTATCATCTTCCTGAGTTGCATCTTCATATTTCTCACTGTCACCTACATCTTTGTCACCTCCTGGAGCTGGCCCGCCTCCCTGCACCTGACCGCCGATCGCACTCGTCGGACCGCCTTGAACCCCGTTGGTGGAGGAACATACAGTCTGATCTACAACCACATCTGGCTTCCAACCTTTAAGCTCAACAGTGGTCATCCTAGAGTCGAGCAGAGAGAAATTCTTTGAGAATATGTTCTCCCTGAAGGGAACAAAGACCTCTCCAAGTTTGTCCTGCAACTCTTTGGGATCTTTCGATGTTGCATCCAAGTCAAAGGCTTTGAATAAAGCTGCCACGAGGAGTTCAAACGCATGCTGACTTTGCACCCAGTCGCGAAACTCCTGATGCGCTCTTTTCTCATCTTTAAGCTTTTTCACTGCCAGCTACAAAGATCCTGAAACTCCCCGCTCCAACTCCAAGTCTCCCTCCAAGGTGGCGACCCTATCCCCGAATGAGGTTTAGGTCCCCTTGAAGAGACTTCTCATCCTGTTCCTCCCGATGCTGAGCATCGACTAGGCCATGGGCTATCATCTTCATCTCCAGTTGAATGAAAAAGGTTGCACACATGTGCTGCAAAGAAATAAGGGAAAGACTAAGAACATTATCAACATGGTCAGAAAACAGAGAGAGTGAGAAATGTATAGTAAGTAAGGAGAAATCAAACCTTGAAGGCAGCAAAGATATGACGGTCAACAATATTGGCAAAAGAGCGACATTGAAGGCTCGGTCCTGGAGCCAAGCGTTGAAATGGCCTAGTGGGACAACATGTGCCAAGAACTCAGAGCTAGCGAGGGGACCACAGACAACCTCCATCTCAGAAAGTGGCTCGAGAGCAGGACGCCCCCTAGTTGGAAGGAGGGAAGTTGACAGGAACAAGCGGCCGGAGGTGAGGGCCAGGAGTATACAGGGTAGGGACAACAGACGCGATTATCATCAAAGCAGGAGGAGTCTTAGGGACCACCTCAGCAGATTGCCTTGTTGTCCGCCCGCGCTTATGCTCCAGCCGCCCAAAATCCTCAGGATCAGTTAACGCAGAGACACGCATGGAGGTGTTTGACACAGTGATAATGGGCTCAGGACGGTTAACCTCCCCTTCCTGCTCGTCAGCCTGACGCTTGACCCGGCTGGAACCCCCATGGCGGGAGAGGCGAGACAGATCCCCAATCAAACTTTTTATAGACATGCCTGAAAGTATTAAGAAAAAAGATGTTCAAAATGACATAAGCAATACACATAAGGATATCATATCAAAATAAAACAAATAAAATAGGCAAATAGAACAGGAACCAAAGTCAGAGCCCTATACCCATATGATCGCCTGGACCGCTCAGGGAAATGATCCCGATCGGTCGGAAATGAAGCCCCACAGCTTGCAGGATGGAGTCCCCCAAAATGAATCTCAGCTTCACCGACAAGCCCTCCAGGACGGAGAAGAATTTGGTATTTGCATACACCTCCGCCGCACTGGGATAAGCAACCCGTGTTTTAGGAGAGCAAGCCGGAAAGGACCTGTGTGGATTGTCAGCCCCATCCCAACTCCTCATCCAAGAAAACAAAGCATCATTTCCATTCAACGAAGGTGGGAAATCAACCAGGAGTTTGAATCCGTCGGGGCAAAATTTCAAGTAAAACCAATCAAGGAGCATTCTAGCAGGAGTACAAAAACCCTAAAGAGAGGAATGATCGGAGTAAAGCCAAAAGAAAGCGACATAGAATTTCAAAGCCCAATAAGAGGCGCAGAGAGTTCTGAGACAGGTCAGTATGGAAAAATTCATAATAACCTAGGACAACTTGACAGAACTGGGATAAAGGAAACCAGAAACAACCATTTTTTATGGTTTCTAGGTAAACGACGACCATCCCTGAAGGGACATCAAGCACCATCTCCCTTGACCCCAGGGAGAAGAATATGATCACCCAGATTGTCATACCCCTCGTCCTAGGCGGCCAATATCATCTCACAGAGAAGGCGGATATAGCGACATTCTCTAGCCGTCACATCACAGTAAGACTGGGACTTGGAAGGACCCACAGTAGATACCATTTTTGTGTAGGGAAAAGAAAAAATGAAGAAGGAAGAAAAGGGAGGTACCTAGGGCAAACGCTGGAAGGAAATACGAGAAGCGAAAAAGAATAAGGCAAGAACGAAAGAAGAAGATGAAGAGAATGATTGGCGAAAGATTAATGTCAAATATGGTGCATTTAAACACGAGGAAGGGAAACAAGGCGATAATTAATTCCAATTGCCTTGAGAAGGGGCGAGAAAATATAAAGTGGCTATAATGCGGTCTCAGAGCAAGTCCAACAGCTTCCCTATAATAGGGATTTTCATTGATTATATGGGTTCTACTTGGTTTTTAAGCTCCAACAACTTCCCTATCTCATTCCCTAAAATAGGAATTTTGATGAGAGAAGATTTGCTTCCCTATATTTGTAGAAAGAGAAAAATATTATAGGGAATGAAAATTTAATGCAATTCCAATT
>JAULKM010000013.1:12341083-12362157 GCA_032355605.1 Rubia tinctorum
AATCAATTAAAGTCCTTACCACATGTGTCTCAACCATTACTCCATAATTAAATTCATCACATGTGACTTTACAAAGAAAAACCTTTGCAATTATACCGGGAAATCTTGCTCAAACCCGACGAATTCGATGCCCAAATCTAACGGATCGATTCGGAATGCTAGAAACGGACAGAGATATGGGCTAAGCAACGACGTCGGAGAAGGCGATGCGAGGTGACGGCGACACCATCTCCGATTAACGGTGCCCGGAGAAGAAAGGATTTCTCATATTTTCCAGTCCAACCCCTGTATTTCACTGGGTTTTTTTTTTATATTTGACCCAAAAAATAAAATTATTGTATTTTGATCCCCAGTTTTAACTAACTCTTATTTTATGCTTTCATATTATCTGTTTAACCCTTGGTCTCGCCATGAGACGATCTCGCAGGTGACAAACTCATTTAAAATTACTATGTTAAACATATGGAATAATAGATGGAGTAAAAATATATATTTACGCAAGTGTTTCTATATAATAAGTTTTAATTTTGAGAAAAAAATCAGTACAAAATGCTTTCTATAAATACTAATTATAGTGTTGGGAGATTTTATACGTAAATTCTTTCAATTTTATATTTAATACTCTATAACTTTTATTTGCAAATTTTCTTGTACTAATTTATTTAATTTTTATTAATTAACCTCTAGAAATGGATTATTTTAGTACATATCTATATGAGATCAGTGATAATATTAAAGAAAATTAATTTATTATGGTATATTACATTTATATTTTAATATTAATATTAAATTTAGATTATTCTGTATAATTAAAAATATATAAAATATTGACACTTTAAGACTATATAATTTTTATTTATTTCTCTATGATGATGAATTTAGATTTTTTTGGTTCAAAATTTAAAACATTATATTTTATATTTTCTAATTCAATCAGTTAATCATGAATGGGTCCATCTCTTGAAAGACGATATTTTCATAAGTTATGGATAGATTAAGGTTTGAACTGAAAATTAGAAGAAATCAAGATAAAAATTTTGGGTTGCATTAGTCGGGTCATAAACTTATAACTACTGCACGTTACATAATAAATTTTTATTATCGCAACTAAAACCTTAAACCTTTCTATAATTCTGATACACGATTTTTATAACCATTTTATCAATCAAAAATTAAAATTTTCGAGTCAATTGCTTGCGAGCATTAATTTTCATTGTTGCTTAATCATGCGGGTTAATTAAGTATCAATGCCCTTTTTGAACTAATTATGCGGGTTAGTTAGTGAACAAATAACCCTTTATTTGTGAGTTAATCCTGGGGGCTAGTTAACGAGCAAATTTTTGAATTGTAAACCAATCATGCGAGCTAGTTGGCTTTACAATTCTTGGGATATTCAAGATCTCGAGGGCTAATTTTGATCAGTTTGTGCGGCTTTACTAAGGTTTGCGAAGTCCATCGTTTGGTCAAAAATCTAAAATTCAGCAATCCAGAGTCTTCGCAAAGAGATTCATATCAGAATCTAGAACAAATGGTATAGAAACTGGAACAACATCAAACATCCCTACACGAGTGAGTGCCCTTTGGTGAAAATGTCTGCAATATGAAGAGAAGTGGGAATATGAGCAATCCGCAGCTTACCAGAAGTAACCAACTCTCGAACAAAGTGATAGTCGATGTCGATGTGCTGCGCCTGCTTGTGATCAACTGGATTCTGAGCCAGGAAGTTAGAGCTAGTACTGTCACATAACAGCAATGGAGAACCAGACAATGGAACTTGAAGACATCGAAGCAAATGAGTCAACCAAACAGCCTTCGAAGTAATGTTGGCTAGAGCATGATACTCAGAATCGGTGCTAGAACGAGAAATTGTCAGTTGTTTATTGGCGCTCCAGGAAACAAAATTGCCATGAAGAAAAAGAGCATATCCATAAGTGGATCGACGAGTCTCCAAACAGTGGGCCTAATCGGCATCAGAATACCCCAACACCTAAGGAGAACTGCAGACCAAAAAGTGAGACCAAAATGCAGTGTGCCTCGAACATATTGCAGAATCCTTGCAACAGCAACAGAATGATCGTCTCTAGGGTTCTGAAGAAACTAGCTGACAGTGTTGACCGAGAAGGCCAAATCCAACGAGGGATGGTCAGGTACTGGAGTGCTCCAACTAGAGAACGATACAACGTCAGATGCCGAAATGGTGGACTGGTCAACCTGTGCAACTGAGAACCTAGCACAAATGGTGTAGAAACCAAAACAACATCAAACATCCCTACACGGGTGAGAATGTCTCGAGCATACTTTTCTTGGCCAAGAAGTAAACCCGATGAAGTAGGCAAAACTTCCAAGCCAAGAAAGTAGTGAAGTGAGCCTAGGTTCCTTGATTGCAAACTCCCGATGTGTTCGATCAATGAACTGCCGAAGAGTTGAATCGTTACCTGTTAGAATAATTTCATCGACACACACCATAAGATACAGTAGCGATGATCCCTACAAAAAAATGAACAGAAAAGTGTCGGTTGAGCTTCACTGGAAACCAAGCTGAGTCAAATATGTGCTGAAACGCTGAAACCATGCTCGAGAGGCTAGCTTAAAACCATAAAAGGCCTTCCGTAAGTGACAAGCATAATATGGATGAACAGGGGGTCCTTGTATCCAACGAGTTGCTCTATATAAACTGGAGCATCGAGGACGCCATTGAGAAAGGCGTTCTTAACATCCAACTGATGAAGCGGCCAGGAACGCATCGTGGCAATGGAGTGAACTGTCCAAACAGTGGAGGCTTTGACCACGGGACTAATGTGTGATCAAAGTCAAAACCCGGAATCCAAGAGAAACCCTATGCAACAAGGCGAGCCGTGTAGTGATCAACTGTGCCGTCAGGATGAAGCTTTAGCATATAAACCCATTTGGAGCCAACAATGTTGACATCTGATGATCGAGGAACTAAGACTTATGTGTGGTGTCCGCGAAGAGCTGTTATCTCCTCATTCATAGAAGAAACCCAAGACGGATTCTGAAGAGCGGAGCGATAATCAGTGGACTCAGACTAAGCAAGCAGGAAATCCATAAGTCCATGAGCGAAAATTTCTGAATAATCCTTGCGTTGAATAGCTCCAGTCGTCAATCGAGTGGCCATGCAACTAGTGCGAGCCCGAGGAAGAGAGGGCGGAGGAGTGGAACCGATCGAGGAGGCTGGTGAAGAAGCAGCTAAACTGGGCGGAGACTGAGCAGGCAGACTGACCAGCGGAGAGGCAGGAGACACTTGCGGAGGTGCTGTTGGCGGATTAGTAGCACAAATGAAGTAAGGAACTAAAGGAGATGTAGTCAGCACAAGAGAAATTGTAGGCAAAGGAGGTGCTGAATCAGAATCAGTATCTAGAAAGGCATAAACATCTAACATTGACAGTGGAGAACCAATCGGTGAAGGAATGGATAGAGCGAATGCAAAGCACATTTCGTCAAAATGAGCATGTCGAGTGACACAGATTTTTCCAGTAGTATGATCGAGGCATAAAAAACCTTTATAATGCAAACTGTATCCAATAAAAACAAAAGGGGTGAAAAAAGGGGAAGACCCGACATCCAAAAGCATGAAAATTGGTGTATATGGGAACCCGACCATTAATAACTTCATATGGTAATCGTCTGCCAATAATTGGAGTTGGGCAACTGATTTATGGTATAAGTAGTTGCAGCAAAGGCGTCAGGCCAGTGGGAGAGAGGAACATGAGAGTGGTATAACATAAGCAAGCCCATCTCACTAATGTGGCGGTGCTTGCGCTCAGCCCAACCGTTCTGCTCAAGAGTATATATAAGGGCAATAAATCTGATGATGAATGCCTTTTTTTCTGAAATTGAGAGCATAAGAAACCATTTACGAACTCTGTCACTCCATCACTCTAAAACACCTTAATGGTGGAAGAGAGCTAATTCTCCAAAAAATCCTCAAACTGGCGATAAACATAGCAAAAATCATATTTGCAGCACATTGGGTAAAACCACGAGGGTCGGGAATGATCATCAAGGAAACTGGCATAATAGGAGAAGCCATCAGAAGATGAAATAGGAGAGGGCCCTCATAACCACAATGAATCAGATCAAGAAACTTAGATGCACGTTTATCATTTTTATGAAAAGATAAATGTTTCCATTTAGCTTTTCACATGCATCACAAATGGTGGGTTTAGGAAAAACCAATGAGATAGATAAGCATCCAGAAGCACGCAAACCAAAAATAACGGAATGAAGAATATGACCATGTCTAGCATGCCAAATTTCAAAAGACGCACGCAACTTATTTGATTCCACAGTAGACAACAAAGCAGATGCACCATAGTCTAAAACATAAAGCCCATTTTCACTATGACCGTGACCCAAAATTTCACTAGTAACCGAATAATAAATGAGCGATCATCAGAGCAGACAGCGACGTTCAAATCTCGGGTTAATTTACTAATCGAAAGCAATTTTTTAGTGATATCAGGCACAATAAGCACATCGTCAAGAGACAAGATTTTAAAAATCTAAGAATCACAAATATGAGTAATTGGGAGTTGAGAACCATTACCAACAACGATGCAGTGAGAACCATCATAAGATGTCACATGATCAACAACAGTGAAGGACGATGTCATGTGTTTTGTAACGTCATAATCTACAATCCACTTGTAGCCATGATGCCTAAATTATAAGATACCAACAAAAGGAGACATTCTGAAAAGTGATAAGTGGAAAATGAGGATGATAATAGTTGAGATCAAGTGGGCGCGCAAGGCGCTACTCAATTACTACTGGCGCGTGGGCGACACGCGTGAGATAGGTTGGACAGTATGACTAGCGCATGAGCGCCAAGCACATGTGGCTGAAACCACCCAGATGAACTGAAAGGGCGTGTTTATGACGCGTGAAGAGAGACGCGTGAATCTGGTTTGAGAGCACCAGTTTTCCTTCTTCGCCGAACTGAGAAGCCGGAGATGGTGACCGCTGCTGGTTGAAGAAGGGAAGCTGGCCGGAGAAGATGAAGAAACCAGAACTGAGAGTCGGTGATTAGCAAAATCGGATAGAGACGTTGTCATGTAAAAAATATGAGAACACCGACAAAATAGTGGAGATGAAAATGGCCACCAGTAGCTGCCGGGAGTTGACTGGAATTTGATGGAGTATAGTCAGAATTAGGGTCAGGGAAAAAAATAAATAGACCTGGGGGGATTTAGGACCAAGATTTGACTTGCTCTGATACCACGAAAGAATGATTTTTTTCCGTGAAGAATAATTTATTACTAACGAGAATAAATAGAGTACAAGAGGAAGACCAGTACTAGTATAACTTTAGTCTAGTCAACAACTCCAAATCAAATCAAATCAAATCAAATCAAATCAATCACATACTTGTCTTATTCTAACATATACAAAGCGCTGTTTTATAGAGATTCGTTGATGAGGGAAAACTACAACCTATACGAAGATGTCACCATATTTAATACCACCTATAGTAAGAGTCAACAAGCATTGGAACATCGTCATGTTGCTTGCGCCTTTCATCGTTGATGAGAAGAATAAAACTTTAGTATGGCTTCGAGAAACATTTAAGAAGTCAATGGTAGGGAAAAAGACAAACACATTATTCACTGGTAAATAATTCGCAATTGCAAAAGCAATACAACAAATACCCACTAAAACAGAACTAGTCTACAAAACGTAGTACCAAAAATATACATATGTTACTTTACATATCGTTTACGTTTAATTAAAATTAAGATTTTTTATAACTACACGTAAAAGAAAAAGAACACTACAAAATGTTAGTTAGACATTACACAAGTTAGCTTACAAATGTGATATATTAGCTTACACACATGGTTATTTGCTTGCAAAATCAGTTACTCTAAGATATTGTTGTAACTAAAATTTTAGATCTTCAAGCAGGAAAGACATAGGTTATGCTTGTGGACCATAAAAAATATATAATATATCATTAAGTTAGCTTGAAGAAAGTTGAATCGTTCACAGAAACATTAGACCATTGCATAAAAGGATGTACTCTTTGTAACAAAATAACTCCGCTAACTCGATTCTTTCCTATCTTCAAAGAAGCACTCACCGAATGGACGAGAGTTGAGAGAAATGTGAAATTTACATGAGAAAAAAAAAAGAAAAGCAAAGTCTAAATCTGATTTCTCAAAAGCAGGTATGTCTACGGTCCACTTTACAAATATTAAAACAAAATTTAACATGATATTGTCCCATAACAAGTACTACTTATGTATTTAGTTACTAAACTTCATTATAACTTTTGATCAAATTTAGAAAAAACACATGACTATTCATGCATAGTAGAAGTTGGTGTTACAAAGTAGAATAAAAATATATATTAGAGATCAGATATATGAGTTCCACTTTTCAGTAATTGTATTTCTAAAAATACTCTAATAAATGGTGGAAAAGTATCATGATCTGGCCAAAGTTGTAATTCACTGAAGAAATCCCTCAGTAAAATGTAATAAAATTAGTTTGACAAGTTTTTGTTATGTCGAATAACGATCCAATATAAAAAATAATCTCATTTTCATAAATTTAATGTTGGATTATAGTTATTTATATGTTGAAATTGAGTTTAAAATATTTTCTTAATTATATGTATCTCATTGTAATAAATAAATGAATAAATAACAAATCACCTATAGATCATATTAATTATAAAATTAAAATGATCTCTTTTATTGGTTAATTGGTCGAGGTGGTGATGTTGACCCACGGGTCAGCTGTCCCAACCCATATTGGTAAAAAAATTGGGATCAAATTGTTCGGTCAAGTCAGGTAAAAAATTCCATAGTTTTGGATCAGGTCGGGTCACAAAATGAGCCAAATCAGATACTAAAATGATTAATCGTGTTTATAATTTATTCAAATAAAATAAATAATTTTTAAATGTATTAATATTTAAATAATAAATAAAATGACAACTTATATTCATATAATTTAAAATAAGAATATTATATTGTAGATAATTTAATTATAAATTATTCACTTAACAAAGAAAATACAATTTATTCATTAACAAAGTCTTGGGAAAGACAAGATTGAATTAGAATTATAGAAATTTAAGAGGTTTTGGTTGCAATATTAAAATTTAATGTGCAACTTTTAGTAGTTATAAGTTTATGATCCAATTACTGTAACCCAAAATTTTTATTTTGATTTCTTATAAATTGCAGTTTAAACCTTGGTCTTTCGATAACTTATGAAAAAACTGTCTTTCTAAAAACAAACTCTTATTCATTATAATTAGTTAGAATACTTTTAATATTTCGATTAAAAAATATATATTTACTGAAATTTATATATATGTAATTATGAATATATATTTTATATTTTAATCAATACATTATTTATAATTAATAGCAGTTTTACAAAATTATTTTCATCTTTATAAATTTATATTTTTTTAAGAATGTTAAACTTGTTTATGAAGTAAATTAATGATGGATATGTTCAATTAAACTATTTTTTTATAATTTTTTATAAAAGAATGATTTTTTTTAAAAGGGCAAAAATGTTAATGGGTCAAAACAGGTCGATTTGGGTCAAAATTTGACCCAACCCATGCCTGACCCGACCCAAATTGAATTGACCTATTTTACCCAAATGGGACATTGACTCGGTTCAGGTCGAGTCGGGTCGGACAATTTTAACACCACTAATATTCGGTGTAAAACAATACTATGTGAACTGCTTTTCCACAAAATATTATTTTAGATTGACTAACCGTTAGATGAGATAATTTTGTAACTGATGTAACTAATGAGTTGATTTTATATTTGTTTTTATTCACTCCAAAAAGAATCTTATAATTTTGAAAATTTTAAAATATGTATTGCACTATATAAATAATTATAATCCCAAACACCATATAATAGATATTATTTGCTTTTTGGATGGTGCTAACAACCGGGAATATTGAAGTAATCTTGACTAACATAAACTCAAATTGTCTAAAAATACATACTAATATTATAATATGTTACTGATAGAGTACTTCTGATAGAATTATGCATACATATTTTTTATTTATTAATTTATACATAATAAAGTATTGTTTTAGACAGACTAATGGTTAAATGAGGACATTTTATAATTAGTGAGACTAATAAGTTCTTTTGATATTTACTTTTATATATTTCAATGAGTTACATATAAATATGATAGCCTTTTAAAATGAATCTCAACATATAAATAACTAATTTTTAAATAATTTGAATGAAATATTATATAAAATAATCAAATTTTATTATATATAATATTTAACAACTTCTAACTATTTCATATATTTTTTAGATGACTAAAATTTAAAATTTAAAAAAAATCTTTATTTTCAATTTAAATGTAAGACACAACATGTGTAAAAAACTCAATCCTAATATTATAATTAATAATATCGCGCAACGCGCGATGATACTCTGCTAGTTTAACACAAAGAGTTAATAAAACGAGATTTTTCATGATTTGATCTAACCATAAGGTGTTAGACAATATCTCTTCGCATAGTTTTATTTTAGACAGTCTAAACTTTAGGATTTTCTGCAATTCTTTCCTATTCTTCTCAATATTTCCTGCAAGGAACTTTCCCCAATTCTTTACTGAAATTGTCTCCTGTTATGCAAGCTAAATTTTAGCCCGAGGCTTTTATGCAGTTCTAACTTTGTTCTATTTACAAAAACATGTCTCTAATAATTTGACAAAGACCTATCTCTAAAAAAAATTACACGGACATATCTCTAATATTTTTCCAGGAAATTTTTATCACATTTTCCCTTCATTTTCCCGGCAGTTGCAATCTAAAAAAATATACAAAAAATTTAAAATACAAAAAAATCAATATGAGAATCGAGCTGAAAATCATAAATATCAATTACAACTAGCAAAACATCAACAAAAAATCATAAAACATCGACTAAAAAATTGCAGCCAACTGTACTCTTTCAGCCCCAAGAATATTAGCCTAATTGTTTTTGGACCAAAGTTTTATGTAAGCTAATTATGTGGCATGGAATGATTGTGGTAAAATAGGGATATTTTAGGAAAGAAGTAGGTCCACTCTCAAAGTTGTTAAAGTTAAAGAGAACATTATGAGAATTTAACATCATATTCTATACCATTTTAAGTAGTTTTCAAATTATGTCATTTCTTGTGGGACAAACGAAATAGAAAGGTGGCCAATATTTATGGGACGGAAGGAGTATAAAAAATCAAATAAAAATCAACAAAAAATTGAAAAAACATCGACTACAACTAAAAAATCACCAACTGAAAATCACCAACTGAAAATTATTAAAACATCAACAATCAAAAACTGGAATCATAAAAAATATCAACAAAGTTTAAATTATCAATTTTTTTAAAAAAAAACTACAAACATCAACCTATATCACTTAAAAGCTACAAAATCAACTCCTATCACCTAAAACTAACATAGAAAATGAAAAACATGAGCATGAGAAGTTAAAAAAGCTAAAGATATCAACCCATGTAACTCCAAAAAAAAACTACAAAACAGCAACTCATATCAACTAAAACTCACCCAAAAAATAAAATTATCAACATGAGAGGAAAAAAACTAAAAACATCAATAAAAGAGCTACAGTACCTCAAGAGTATAAATTTTTCATTCTGAAAATCATACCCGGAAAATGAAATACGTCAACTTAAGAAAAAACACTACAAAACATCAATTTATATCACCAAAAAGGCTACAAAATCAACCCCTATAACCTAAAACTCACACAGAAAATGAAAAACATCAACATGAGAGGTTAAAAAAAGCTAAAAATATCAATCCATATAACCCAAAAAAAATTACAAAACATCGGCTCATATAAACTAAAACTCACCAGAAAAATGAAAAATATCAACATGAGAGAAAAAAAATATAAAAACATCAATAAAAGAGCTACGGTACCTCAAGAGTATAAATTATTCACTTTGAAAATCATAAAACATCAAAAACAATGTTTTAAAAAAAAGCTACAAATAACAACCTATATCACCCAAAAACTAAAACATCAACTCCTATCACCTAAAATTCACCTAGAAATTGAAAAAATCAACATGTGAGGAAAAAAAGCTAAAAATATCAACCCATATAACCCCAAAAAAGCTATAAAACATTGACTCATATCAACTAAAACTCGCCTGAAAAATGAAAAACATCGACATGAGAGGAAAAAAACTAAAATCACCAACAAAAAAGCTACAGTATCTCAAGAGTATAAATTCTTCACTCTGAAAATCATATAAACATCAACACTTTTTAAAAAAGCTACAAATATTAACATGTATCACCCAAAACTACAAATATCAACTCCTAACACCTAAACCTCATACGGAAATTGAAAAACATTAACATGAGCAAAAAAGACACTTTAAACATCAACTCCTATTACCTAAACCTCAGCCGAAAAAGGAAAAATATCAACATGAGAAAATTTTAAAAAAACTATAAATATCAATGCTTATCACCCAAATAAACTAAAAAAACATTTATTCATACAAAATAAACCTCACTTGAATAATGAAAACATTAACATGAGAGAAAAAAAGTTATAAACCTCAACCAAAAAGTTATAGTACATTAACAACAAAAATTCTTCAAAAAAAGGTCCTAATGGGATTCGAACCTAGGCCACTAACCTCAAATCCAACATACTAACCACTACACCAAAGAACATTTGTTGAACATTCTCTCGGCCAAATAATAAAAACCTCAGCATATACCTCAAGAATATAAATTCTTCAAAAAATAAGGCCTAGCGGGATTCGAATCTAGGTCTATAACCTCAAAGCCTATAGTACTAACCACTACACCAAAGAATATTTAGTGATCTTATACTCAGTCAAATAATATTAAATCTCAACAAGTGTTTGAAAAAATAAAACACAAAATTAACCTCACCTCTCATAAGAAAAAGCACAGCAGTCCGCATTTGTCATCGCCAACTTCGTCCGCCGACACCGCCATCTGTCGCCACCTTCGTCCGCTACCACCTCCATCCGTCACCACCTCCGTCTGTTGCCACCACCGTCCACCATCGCCACCGTTTGATGCTGCCATTGCCACCTACCATTGCAAGCGCGGTTTTCATCTTCACCGAGGTTCGTGGATATCACGCACCTGAAGGAAAACTGCAGCAACACCTCGTCATCGATGTTGCCTCACTGTCTGCAAAATCCTAATGGTTTCCTCGCCGTGAATCTCGAACAACGATAAATCGGAGAAGCTTCGTCTTTAACAGATGTTGCATCAAAATTAGCAAATCGATCAGTTGCCTCGTATCTCGCGGTGGAAGAAGAAAAATCGCCGACGCTAAACCCCTAGCTTCGCCAGTGAGGTTTAGTCGCCACACGCTATAATCTGGTTGTTCAAGTGGTAGTTTCGAAAGATAACCAGTTGTAATCCGGGAGAATTCATCGGTAACCGCCAGTCGGAGGCAGTTTCTGATCGGAGGGGGAGGTGGAAAGAAAATGAAAATTATGATATTTTTGTGATATATATGGTATTTTGATAGTTGCACAATTGATCCCTAAATTTATTAGCATATTTTAAAAAATCCATCCCAAATAAAATTTACAATAATTGAACAATAAACCCTAGCATAAAGTTTGGCTGCATAAAACAAGACTTTGCATTCTTTACCATGAGAGAGGAGATGTGAAGAAAAATGTTAAAAGAAATGCAGGTCCCTGCCTGAAGTTTATGTTGCATCACACCATCTCACTTTTCTTAGTTTGTGATTAAAAAAAAGTATATACTAATATAACCCTACCTACTTGAGTAAGTGTAAATATAAACCTAAGATAATTTTTAATGCAAAACAACACTAACTAGTTGAAATAACTGCCAATATAACCGTAGAACATCATTTCCATCGTTGACCAGTATTGACCATATATAAAATGACTAAAATGTCTTTTGACATAAAATCTAAAGGTGTTAATACAATTTTGCCCTCACCCCTCCACAACTCACCACCCCCACCTAACTACCACCCCCACCACCCAACCCCCTCCCAATCAATCCCACCCCTAGCCCCCCCATGAAACCAATCCCGCCGTCATCACCTTCCCCAGTCTCGATGCCGTGAAATTAATCCCGTCGTCATCCAACCTTGTACTCACCGGGCGCAACAAAAGCAATAATCTGTGTTTGGTTCTTCCCAGCACCTCTTGATCTGAAATAGTCAAGAAATTCAAAATGAGAAAGGGGCCCAGCATATTCTTCAACTCTACAAGAACAGCCACAAACTCGAACCATGATGAAAATGGGAATCAGAGAAGTAAACCTTAGAGTCGTGAAGAAAAACCTATAGAAGAATTCATTGTGGTGAACAAGAAGAAAACGCTACTGCTGCTGTGAGAGGGACTTAATGCAGCTCGGCTCAGGCTGATTTGCGGCGACACGACTACGGAGGCTCTGTTTTTTTGTGGTGGCTCTACTCTTGTGTTGTGCGATGGTGCTCCTTGCCTCCACTGGTGGGAACAGTGCTTCGATGACGCAGCTATAATGGTATACGATGGTGGTTTTTGGGAGAGAGAAGCAGGGGACTTGACGCAGCTCGACTCCGGTCGACTCACGGCGGCGCAACTACGTGGCTCTATTTTTTAGGTGGCGTCTCTACTCCGGTGTTGTGCAATGGTGCTCCTCGCTTCGGCTGGTGGGAACGACGCTGCGGTGGTGTTGTTACTGTGGTCTATAGTGGTGGTTTTTGGGGAGAGAGGAGCAGTGGACAACTTACTAACCAAGCCTTAGCCCCGCTTTGAAACCCTAAACCTAGCCTCAGCTCCGCCACTGTGAAGATAGGAAAAGAAAAGAAAGAAGTACTGCAGTAGGTGGAAAATTCCGGCGGCAGGTGGAAAGAAGAAATGAAAGAAGAATAGGTTTTGGGGTCATAGTTGTAATTTTCTTTTGTTTTCATTATTTTAAAAAAATCAGAGGGGTAAAATTGTCTTTTCACTCAAATCACCGGAATAAATAAAATTATACAAACATTAATTATTTAGGGTTATATTTACACTTTTAAATATCAAAAGTTATTTTGACACTTATATGAAATAAGTAGCATTATAAATTGATTTTTCTTTAAAAAACAAACCACATCACTGGCGTTGAAGTGTCGTTTTAGTAGTGGTGGCATAGACCCGTAATCCGCGGGTCAAGCGGGTTATCTAATTTTAAACCCCAATGGGTATGGGTAAAATGGGTAATGAGTTAAATGGGTAATGAGTCAAATGGGTAGTTGAAAAATATGAGTTGAATGGGTTGACCGCAGGTTTACCCATATGGGTTAAAACCCGCGGGTATACCCATTTGACTTGGTATATAAACTCATATGAGTCAATATATGAGTTGAAACCCGCAGGTTTACTCATATGAGTTAGTATATAAACCCACCATATGAGTCAATATATAGGTTGAAACCCGCGGGTTTTACCCATATGGATTGATACATAAATTCATATGAGTTTATATATGGGTTAAAACCCGCAAGTTTATCCATTTTTGATCCGTGAGTTGAATGACTTTTAACCCGCGGGTTGAGCAGGTTTCAACTCGACCCATTTTGACCCGACCCATTTTTTACCCATCATAAAATGGATCAAAATGGGTCATACCCATATTTTTTAATTACTCATTTTACCCAACCCGTATTTGACCTGTCCGCTCATTTGCCACCCCTACGTTTTAGTCATCCAACATCATCCAACCCCTCTTTGCATTTTTCTTTAAAAAAAAAAAAACCACACCAACTGGCGTTGAAGTGTCATTTTCGTCATCGAACATCATCTAACCCCTCTTTCTTTCTGAAGTACTTTCTTTAACTTCTCTCCTCGCTCCACCACCACCACCCGCCGACGCAATGAGCAGCAACCCTCCGCAGAACGACGCCGTTCGATGCATTAACGACACGCTACGCGACGACGATCTACGCGCCGTCCTGTCGAAGCTGGATGACGTCAGGGACAGAGAAGTGTTCGGGCTGGTGTGCAAGCGGTGGTTTCACTTACAGAGCACCGAGAGGAGGAAGCTCTGTGCACGTGCCGGGCCCCACATGCTCCGGAAAATGGCGGCGCGGTTCACGCGCTTGCTCCACCTCGATCTTTCCCAGTCGACTTCCAGGTCCTTTTACCCCGGAGTTACCGACTCCGATCTTGCTGTAATTGCCTCCGCTTTCTCCTGCTTGAGGATCCTCACTCTGCACAACTGTAAAGGTGGTTATAAAAGATTCAATTTTTATCCTGGTTGACTTTATTTCTCTATTTGGGATTCCCGCGTTTTTAGGTTTTTTGTTCTGAATATAGAATATTTAGTACTCACACTGATGCAATTTTAGTAAATTAGATTGCAAGATTAACTCCGGGGATACATAAGTAAGAATGGGGATAGATAAGTATGAACATAATCGTGGGATGGAGTTGGAGTGAGTAGATAAATTTTGGTAAAAAATATGAAATTTTGATTATTTGAAATTATAATTATATGCTTGCAGAGTGAAAGTTTGATGTTTGTAACTTACAGCATTGAACATTTTGAATGGAAGTTAAGTGGCTGAGAAAAGTTCATTTTTTTGTTTGATAAGATATGGTTTACTTGAGGGAGCTGGTTTGTATGTGCAATTCCTCCTAAATATTTTCAGCCAGCTTAGTGTTAACTGTTCAGAGGATTATTGGCTTTAGTTTGATGCCATTCTGTGTGTTATAAATTTTTTTCTTTTCAGCTTGGATTGTGATTGATCTGTGCAGGAGATTCTTTGACCTACTACAAGGTTTTGCAACTAGTTAAGTTACAATTGAATATATGTAGTCATTATTAGTCACAGGAATGGTAATGGAGCAATAGGGAAAAGTGATGGCTGTGCTTAAGGTCAATCAATATATGTAAAGTTTTGGATCTATTCGCTCAAGGAAATGAGAGAATTGGTAAAGATCTGGCATATTGGGAATTTGAGACAAATGGAAAAGTGCATTTTCTATAATTTATTTTACTATAAAGTATAGAGTACTCTTAGAATTGAGCGGAAGATATTGCAAAAGTTTCAGAATCCCAACATTTTCTTCCACTTATTAGAGACTTAGTTTGCTAATTATGATACAAATCGAAAGAGGGTGGGTAGTAGAAAGAGAATGTTGAGACAGACTTGTAGATATGTAGACAGAAAAAGAGTTTTCAATGGCAGCATTTCATTTCACATTATTTATTTATCTGTTTTATCATTATGTTACTACTAGTTTTGGTACTTATTGAAATGTTACATCACATTTTGAGGATAAAACAGAAGTACAACTCTATCAGAACATGTCCATTCAGGCTTGCATTGCATTAAAAGGAAAGTTGAGGAGTCTCAACAGGATAAAGTTAAGGTAAACATGCCTATGATAATTTGAATTCGTCTGTGGGAGACTTTAAATCCTGCGGTGTGTAGAAAATAGAGAATTATTGACTCAAATAAATGAAAAGGGTGGTATTTTATTGTTTGGGAGAAATAATTATTTAAGTAATAAATGATATAATGATTACTTGAAAAAGTTATGGTAGAAGACAACAGGAAGATGTGATCTATATTACTGACTACTTGTGGTGGCATAAAGGCTAATTTTTCTGGTGTTCAAATCATGTCAATGATAATGAAGAAGCATGCCACTTAAATGAATGTAGCCTCTTCATGTTAATGGAAGAACCTTGTGTTAAAAGTGCATTCTTCGTATTTTGTAACTATACAATACTCTCGGAATTGAGCCGACAATTTTATAGAAGTTTCAGTATACCAACATATTCTTCTATACATTAGAGTTTTAGATTATTAATCATGAACCAAAACAAAATATGGAGTTAGTAGAAAGCTAATGATGAGATAAGCACTGTCTATCAAAACACTATCGAATTTAATTTGACGTAACTGACCCTATCTGTTATTCATTTGATTCATGTGTTTTTCCTTGGTATGGTTGAAACTTGAAAAGGTCTTAAAATAATGATGTATTCAAATTGTCATGTTATTAACCTTGAGAGACAGCATTCAGTTTGCGGACTTTATAATTCTGTCACTTTAGACCTGAAGCTTTGGTGCTTTTACCTTGATATGTCCAATCTCCTTGCCTTATTGGTTGTCTACCTATGTTTAATGCCCACTGTAAAGCTGTTATGCTAACTCCCTTTGTTCTGTACTCCCCCCTTCTACTGATCCCCCACTCTCTCTTTTCTTCTTACTAACTCCCTTTGTTCTGTACTCCCCCCTTATACTGACCCCGCACTCTTTCTCTTTTCTTCTTACTCATGTTTTTACATATCTTAGCACCAGCCTGCCATTTTGCGGTAATTTTGCAGACTCCTTGTTGTACTAAATTTATTACTTCTATTGCTGTTTTCATTCTGTAACATCTGTTGAGCAACTTGGCTCATTATCTGATTTCGGATGATGCAGGTATCAGTGATGCAGGTATGAAAACCATTGGCGGTAGTCTGATTTATCTCCAGTCACTAGATGCATCATACTGCAGGAAGTTAACCGACAAGGGGTTGTCTGCTGTTGCCCAAGGGTGCCGTGACCTAAGAATCTTGCATCTTGCTGGCTGTAGATTTGTTTCAGATGCGCTGTTAAAGGCTCTCTCTGAGAACTGCATTAACCTAGAAGAATTAGGCTTGCAAGGATGCTCATCTATAACCGATTCTGGTCTTGCTACTCTTGTAGAAGGTTGCCAAAGGTTGAGGAATCTAGATGTCAACAAATGCAGCAATGTTGGTGATATGGGAATATCTAGTGTCTCGGAAGTTTGTTCCTCATCTCTAAAGACACTAAAATTGTTGGACTGCTACAAAGTTGGAGATTCTTCTATATCATCCTTGGCCAGATATTGCTCAAGTCTAGAAACTTTAATAATTGGTGGATGCAGAAACGTGTCTGATGAGCCCCTGAAGCAATTGGCTGCTTCCTGCAGTAACAGCCTTAAGAATCTTCGGATGGATTGGTGTTTGAATGTTTCTGATGCGTCACTGGAAACGTTACTTCAGCGATGCTTGAAGCTGGAGGTTCTCGACATAGGCTGCTGTGAAGAGGTGACGGATGCCGCGTTTCAGGCACTAGGAGGTGGAGGTCCCAAACTTCCGTTGAAAATTTTGAAGGTCAGTAACTGTCCAAAGATTACGGTTCTAGGCATTGGCAATATACTGAAGTCGTGCGACTCTCTCGAGTATCTTGATTTACGGTCTTGCCCTCAGGCTACAAAAGCTGCCTGCGACGAGGCCGGATTGCACTTCCCTAGAAGTTGCAAAGTTAATTTTACTGGGAGTTTAACAGAGCCGGATGTGTTGCTATAGATTGGTGGTTGAAAAATGTGATATAGTAATAATATTTATCTTCAGTTTGAAGAAGTTCAGACTCCAGCCGACTTCTGCTTCTGTGTATTATTGAGTGTAACTGGGGCTCTCTCTGTAATTAAGTTCCAACAACTAAACTTAATGTGTCTTCTATATGTAATATGTGCATTCTCTATTCTTTAGTTTTATGTTATCTAATGGTTTGGTTCAAGTTAAATTCATATCAATATTTTGTGAGATTGTTCTATATAAATGTTGCCCCATGAGCGATTGTATTAAATTGTTATCAGCATTTTTCAGAATGGGTTTTCTGACTGATTTGGTGAACTACAAAATGTATACATCTGATGTTTAGATTATGCATAAAGTGTTGCTAAGTCACGCACTCTAATTTACTAGATTACGCTCTAATACGTATATGCACATATAATACTAATTTTAACTTTTAAAAATAAAATTTAAAACAAACTCCTTTTCCCCTGTTGCGTGACCGTCACCCCGGCCCTTTCTCAGTCAGCGCCACCACCGGAAACATCCAGCCTTCCTAGCTCCTCCCGACTCCGGCTCAGTCCCTCCCACCAGCAGCCCAACTCTGCCGGAAACAACCCTCCCTCCCTAGCTCCTTCAACCCTAGCCCATCCCCACCTTCGTCCTCAGCCATCCCCCGAAATCACCATCTCTCCTAGCACCTCCCATCCCTAGCCCATCCGTGCTCTCGAGCAGTGGTTCTTGGTGTGCAGCTCTCGAGCGATCGATTCTCGTCGTTGGAAACGAGGCAGGGTGCCTCGATTGGAAACGAGAACTGGGGCTGGAAGGGAAACGAAGCAGGGGAAACGAGAGCTGGTTAGGGGAAACGAGAGCCGACGGGGCAAATGAGAACTAGGTTGGAGCGGGGCGACATGAACTAGGGGCGGACAAGGGTGACAAGAACTAACATAGGGCGAAGCTAACAAGGGGGCAATGGGAACCAAATCTGAACTCGCGTGCGCTGGCAACGAAACGCGAAAGACGCTGGAGAGATGAAGAAGAGGCCGTCAGATCCCTATGGCCGGCGAACACCACCGCCCAATGCCAGCGAACACCATCACCGACAGGGTATTTAATTATGTTGCATATTAATTTTTAATTTTTATTAATTTTTTATTCTTTAAATTAAATTCAAAATACATAAACTATTTCAATAGTACAAATACAAGACATGATTTAGTAAAATATATGGCGTGATGTAGGGAAATGTGTTTGTTCGGTTGGATATAGGAAGTAGCACTTTCAAAAAAATATGGATGTGTTCGTTAGGTTGTATTTTCTAGGAGATAGAGAATGACATTTGATTGAACCAAACTCTTATTTTATATCATCTAACCGTCAAATATGATTATTATATAATTAATAAAATTATAAATGGGCTGAGGTAGATGAAGGCAATTTGAAAAACTATTCATGCAATTATTAAAAAGTGCTTGATTAAAATCCTTTTCTCTCCCTTTCTCCATTTCTTCTTGTGTTCTCCCCCTTCTTGTTTTTTGAGTTCTCTCTCCATTCGTTCTCCATATTCTTCTTCATTTACTTCACTTTGACTGTATAATTCGCTCACTTTCGGGTTATTCGGTCATGAAATTTATACTTCAAGTTTGTTTACTTTTTTTTCCGTTTTGAAACCCTGGATTTTTAAAAATCTTATTGAGTATAGTAATGAAATCGGTCAATTTCAAAGGAGTTTATGTTTTTTTTGGATTCGAATTGTTTTATTGTAATTTGGTTAGGTTTTGGTTGTGTTTGATTGAAATTATTATCGTATAGCCTTTTTTTGTTGTTGTTGAAGATGAAGAGGAGAATCTTACTAGTTTTTCTGCACTTTTAATTTCAGGGTATGATATATTATCGCAGTGATGATGTTTAGCATATTTTAGTTAATGTTTATACGTGTGTGTATATATATATTTGATAATATTTATGCTATTTATGTTGATGTTAACATGTATTTTGTTGAGATTGATTTTGGTGATATTTCAATTCAGTGACAATCAGCTGATAATGATCATGTTTCAGATTTTCATCATGCGTTTGGTCTTCTAAAACTGAGTAAAATTGATGTCGTTGGGCATACGATGTAAGTTGGATGAAATTCAAGGGATGAGAAAGGTCAAGCGTAGAAGGTCTGGATTGCTTGACATTAATGTTTTTACAAATATTTTTGTAGTGTTTGTTATGATTTAGATGGATTGAATGTTTTGACCATTATGGTTTGGTACTAAATGATATTGTGTTGATGTTATTTTTTTGATTTGAGTATTACATGTATTTTGATGAGTTTTAAAATTACATGTCAGATCTGTTTGTAAAATAAATGGTGTTCAAGTTTTTTTTTTCATTTTCAAAATAAATGTACTCCCTCCTTCTATAAGTGACTTACCATTTTAAAACTATTCATGGATGATTTTAAAAGTTTAATATTTTAATTTATGCATAACAAAACGATATAAAAAATAATCTAAAAATATATGATATAATGAATGTAGTAAGATCCCATAAATCTAAACAGTATCTACTTTATTGATGAATAATGAAGTAGGACACTTATAGAGGGACAGAGGCGTATGCAAGTTTTTGTTTTTCTGTTGATAATTATTTATGTGGTTGATTGCTTTTGAATAATTAGAGTATCCAGGATAAGCTCACGATGAGTCCCATGCTCTTTAGCTACCTGCGAATCACTCATGGTTGGTCTTGTGGAAGAAGTTCCGATAACATAGTACTTTATTATAATATAATTATTGATTTAGTAGTTCTTACTTACTTTCTATGAGAGCTTATTCTCTTTATTTATAGTTCTTCCGTGGTCTGACCATCGTTGCATTATCCTTGGATTGTGTCCCTCTTTGTGGTAACACATCCGGGTATGAGGCGTCGTGACCTCTTTAGCTATTAGTATTTTCTGCTATGTCTGCACATGCTAGTTAGTTGTGTTGTACTTCAGGCTTCGTTGAGCGGATTAACTAACCTAGGCATGTTAACGAAGTGTCAACTTCACATTTTCCAATCTTGTTGTTCATTGTACTTTGTTAGCTTGATCGGACCAGTCGGGTCATGTATGCCGTCTGACTTGTTATCTCGCTGGTTGGATCGTATTGGATGGGTCATACATACCATTATGCGTTTCAATTTGAGCTTTATTTGGATGATGTTTATAGTATTTTCTTCACCTTTAGAGGAATTTGAGGAAGGAGAGAGAGAGAGAGTGTGTGTTCTTTCTATTTATAATATTTTTTTCTTAGATAAAATCAATCCTAATTGAATCTCAAAATAGATTCAACTATCCAATTAAAAGTTTAAAAAATATGGATCCAAGGGATAACTCTGAACATATACATTAACTAAAAATTTACAATAAGAAAGACTGCCTAGACACACGAAAAATAGTTTAAACCTGTTTCTCTTTGAACTCTTTCAAATTTACTCAATGATTGGTCTAAACATCTTTTTATGGAATGATAGAGGTGCTGGGAATAAAGCAATACAAACCTGTACAACAGACATTAGAAAAAGACACAAAACCATGCTATTTGTAATAATTGAACCAATGCTTAACACCGACTCAATCCAAAACATATCTAAGGCTCTGTTTGGCAGGACTTTTTAGCTGTTGTGCTTATAAGCAAAACACTTTTTGGTGTTTGGTAAACTGCTAAAAACAGCTTATTTTGAAAGC
>JAULKM010000013.1:12369446-12407568 GCA_032355605.1 Rubia tinctorum
TACCCTGCGGGCTAGACGCTGCAATTCGTGCAACACAAGTGGGTTGGGCGAGATCCCCATTTGGTTAAAGATCCAATATTCCGCAATCCAGAGTCTTCGCAAGGAGATTCATATCAAGAATCCTATGCTTCGCTTGAGCAAGGTGTTAGAATAAGTCAGATTGCTAACTAGATCAGGATAAGTATTGTGACTAGATTAGAGTCCTTTTCCTATTTACTTCTCTTGTAATGTCCCTCTAAATTCAATCTATCAATACAGAATCACCTAGGGGAAAACACTCTATCAAGGAGTAATTGGTTGTCTAGACCAACCAGACTCAGTTTTGGAAGTTGTCACGTTTGAGGGATATCCTAATGGATTAAGATAGTGGTGGTTATTTCAGTTTTCAAGGTTGCAGCTTTTCCCCACTAGAAAACTTGAAATGTGTTTCCTGTCTAGAGAGGTCAATTAATCCCAATAACCATTGGGGTCCATTAAATACAAGCTAATGAGATGAGAAATTCCCATTATTTTCTAGTTTGGGATTATGATTAAATGGGTTTTATAGCATTAGGTTACAAGGGAAAATGGAATTGGGATCCCAATCTTCCCATATACCCATTTAAAATTGAATAATTATGGGTACTCCATTAATACCCAATGAATTCCTGTCTTTTGGTTAATATATTTTTTAGTGTAATTAGACTTCACACAAGTGTGAAAAAATCTTTTATTCTTTTCTGACTATTTTTATAGTTACATTTTTTCAAATTTTATCAAATTCCTATAAATGAGTTTGTTCCAGTTCAAATTGTTTAAAATATTTCGAACTCGGTTCGATTCTATTGAACCTTTAAAATCATGATTCACCTTGATCTCGAGTGAAATTAATTTAGTTTGAGCTCGAAAACGAGCAATGAATAAATATATTATATTATTTACATTATATTATATTATATAAAAATGATATATATATAATATGTTGGCTCTGTAAAATCGACGAGATTAACGAACAATATTAGTTGGGTTTGATCTCAAACTCGAATGTTGTACGAGCTCGTATTCGAGTCGTACAGTATTCGAGCTCGAGCTCATTTACTGTACGAGCTCGAATATTATACATGCTTAAGGTTGAATATTGTACGAGCTTGAATACTGTACGAGCTTGATCTCGAATACCGTACGAGCTCGATCTCGAGCTCGATTCTGAATACTGTACGAGCTTGATCAAATTGGAATTTAAGTCGACATTTAACCGAGCTGTTCGCAAACAGTTTGTTTCAAAATTGAACTCGAATCAAACTAATTTCACTCAAAATCAAACCCGAGTCAAACTAATTTCATTCGAACTCGACCTTGAACCAATATACTACAAGTTCGTACGAGTTTGAGTCGAGTTGGAATTCGAGATATTTTAAACGAGTTGAATTTTAATTTGTGGTTGTTCGAGTTCAGCTTGACTCATTTATGGTTTTAAGTGTTGTAGAATTAAAATGAAATGACATGAATTGTACCCTATCGGCGGCAGATTATGCTATAAATTAAGCATGTGAATGAGTGACAGTCTGTCTAATAACACCAAACTATTAGACTACTGATTTATAAATGAGTTAAAGATGTATAATTTGTGAATTATAGTGACTTGTTAAATATTACATATGCATTTAAATGGGTAATTTTGTGTATTTATTGGATATTTGTTGGATTCCCATTAATTTAACATAATTTGGGACCCATTGTGATCAAAATATCTCATTAACATAATCATATTCCCATCCTGCCCAATCCAAAAAGTTAATGGGTAATTAATACCCGATCCCATTAACTACACATTTATTAGTTTCTCATCTCATTTTTTCCCAATCCCGCCCAATTGACAATTCTATTTATTCCCTTCTCTTATGCATGAAGATGGTGTGGAGGACCATTTACGGAAGATGTTACCTAAGTTACAGAAATTAGCATGCAGATTTAAGAGTTCTTCTTTTCTTTCAGGGTGGAATTGGTGCAGCGTCCTAGTTCATTCAGTCTTCCTAAGAGCCTCAAAAAGTTGTGCTTGTCCAAATCGCCCCTTCCGTGGGATGCAATATCAGTGATTATGGAGCAATTACACAATCTGGAGGTGCTGAAATTATTCAACAGTGCATTTGAGGGACAACAATGGGACATGAGAGACTGTGAGACATTATTCCCGAAGCTCAAGTTCTTGAAATTAGAATCCCTTAAGGTTTGTAATGCAGATGAGCGCTTTCCCTGTCTCGAACAACTTGTGGTGCTAAGTTGCCCTCAGCTGGAGGAGATCCCGGATTGTTTTAAAGAAATTCCAACTCTGTAGTTGACTGAGATGTGTACAAATTTTGAAAGTCCAGCTCGAATACAGCAACCATGACCTAAAAGTGAGGCTTACTGGTACAGCTTGTAAAGTCATATGTATCTCATGAATTATTTAAGTTGCCATTTTTGAATTATTGCAAAAAAACATTCCATATTGGAACAACATACCATGTTGGAACATATCGTGGAAATTCAATCTGGCGAGAAGAATATTTCGATGGAATTAGTTTATGGAAACTTGGTGCTTACGCAATATTTAGTACAACCATTTAGAAGCATATTGGAATGATGAAAAATCCATATATTTATGGAATTGGATTTATGGAATACTATGGGATAGTTGAGATAGGTAAATTCATTTATTTATGGGATTTGGATATGCTTCAAAAGCAGATAAGGAATAGGAATATTATGGAGATAATTATGGAGAAATTCTAATATGCCAATGGACTATAAATAGAGGACATTATATGGCTGCAAAGACACGTGAATTAAACAGAGAAAATCTGAACTTTAGATTTCTATCTTCCAAGAGTATTTGCGAGAGCCAAATTCTTCGTGTTCCAATATAAACGACCTATTTGCTAATGTTTAGAACGTATGCCTGGATTACTCGTGAGGAGGAGATCTAGTGTCGATGAGTTTCGAGGTCAGAAGGAGTCTAATCAAGGCGGATCAGTAGCAAGGGGAGCTTGCAAAATCCACACATTGTAATTATAAGATTAGTATAGTTGTATGGTGTACTTTGTACTACATATCTGATTAGTGGATTTATTTAGAACTGGGTCATACCTCGCAGATATAGGTGGATTTCACCGAAATTCGTAACCAAGTTTTGTGTTTCGTGTTTTATTTAACATACTTGGTTAAGTTAGACTATGTTGGAACATAGGTTTGCTAGTTAAACTAAAAAGGTAAAACCAGTTTTTCAATGATAGTTCTCAGGTAACAGTTGTTTCTAAATAGGTCGTGAACCCAACAATGTTACTGGGGAGGTGACACGAGTTCTTGCTTGGAAGGGGGATAATGCATGGATATCGGATGTTGCATGGGGTTTGTTTTAAATAGTAGAAATGAAGGGGGAGAATGCGTCCTCATGAGGGATTTTTATTTTTTTGTTTGGTTTTATTTATCTGAAATTAAAAAAATAGAAATATAAGAGGACGCATTTGGAGAATGTGTCCTCTACGTTAAAATTTTTTTAAATAAATTTTCCGAATTTGTTTTTTTAAAAATAAAAAAATTAAGAGGACGCATCCTTGAAGTGCGTCCTCTAATTGTAATTATTTTTCAAAATTTATTTTAGTGTCTCAATGTTTTTTAAAAAATGACGAGGACTCATTATTGAAATGCGTCCTATAATTTTAAAAAAAATTAAAAATTATTTTAGTTTATGAAAATTGTTTAAAAAAATATATATAAAGAGGACGCATTCTTGAAATGCGTCCTCTAATTTTAAGTAATTTTTAAAAAATTATTTAAGTTTCTGAAAATTGTTTGAAATAATATATATAAAGAGGACACATTCTTCAAATGTGTCCTCTAATTTTAAATAATATTTTGTTTAATTTATTTTATTTTACAAAAAAATTAAAAAATAATGAACAAAATGCCGGTATTTTTGTTTGTATTTTCTTATAATTCAGGTATTTTTGTAAGAAAAATATTTAATACATATATCTTTAATGACCTAGTATTATTTTATTTCGAATAGCCTAGTACTATTTTCTTTTACAAATTATCTATTGCTCCGTAATTATTATCTTCAATGTAAGAAATAAAATAGTAGTCATATTCAATGTTTATTTAATTTGAGGACATAAGCATAACCAAATATGAATAAATTCCTATATGGTTTGGAAGAAATGTACGTATTATTAATACAATGTTAGTTGATCCCATCTCGACTGTACTAATGACGCCCTCCGCAAAGTTTTCCTTCTGTTCCACATGGCGGGGGGAGTATGGTGCGGGATGTGCATCTTGTTACAGGCACATGAGTAGACGCTTCTAAGTTTTCATCTTGAATTCCCTCCATTAAGTCCTCCTCCATATTATCTTCAGCTTCATCATCATTGAAATGATGTTGAAATTGAGGACCACTAGCTGTATGGAACGGAGTAGTCAGAGACAAATGTGCATGACTGCTAGATGGAGTAAGGTATGAAGCAGAATGAACCAGAGAAATGGTGGAGTGCGAGGGTTCAGTATCGGATGGTCCTTCGTAGGCCGGACTAGCATGTGAAGGTCCGACTTGAGAGAAACCAATGTCAAGAGTAGGTCTTGCAGGGCGTCGTTGACGACCACCTTGTCTTCCAGGAGGAGGTGGACGGTGGCTTCTGATTTCATTGTACCTGACACCAGGTGGAGGTCCCTCGGGAATGGACTTGTGGCTGATAGTAACGCACTCTGGATGGCTCATGTGCATATGCTAGGGCACCTACGACATCTTCAAGGGTGTCCCTGATAACGTCTGCGTAAGGTGTGAGACATGCGTTCAAATTAACTTTGTTCCTGAGCCGCATCCTAGACATAACCTGCATCTGCAGAAATCAGATAAACATGTTATATACAACGAATTGTTGTAATTGTATGTATTAATAAAATGTTATTGGACAAAAATAATGAATACCATATACTCCAAGGTTTCCCCATCTCCGTGAAACCCCTCTGTAACCGCTGAGCGCCTTCCTGGACGGTCAATCATTGTCACTGTGCTACAGAGGTACCACTCCATGTATTCCCATTCCAGTGTCTATGGATCTGCTACTCCGAGGATCGGGACTACTTAGTTCGCCCGCTGCTCCCAAGCCTGAATATGCGTGCTCAGTACAATTCGCCAATCCACATTCGACCTCCCCCGACGGTCTCTTGAATGTTGAGTTTTTTGGACCTCTTTCGGCACCAACTGCATAGGTACTGGTTGCAGGAGATTTTCAGAGTATGGCTGCCAAATGAACTGCCAAAAAAGGAACAAATTTTAACTAATATGAAAATCAATAAATTTGGAAGCAACTGTTATAATGGAAACCAAACGATCACTGTTATACCTGACTGTCGTGGAAAGCTGTCAACTGATCACGGTACACATTGAGCACATGCATCAGTGATCGTGATAAATCATACCGGGCTCTCCACCTACGCCGGATAGAGTGAAGAACATTTGTTATCGTTTGTTAGGAAAAGGTTGTGAATATTTTCTTTTCAGTTGCTAAATACAAACCTGGACCC
The DNA here is from genome assembly GCA_032355605.1 of Rubia tinctorum. Classification (NCBI taxonomy): domain Eukaryota; kingdom Viridiplantae; phylum Streptophyta; class Magnoliopsida; order Gentianales; family Rubiaceae; genus Rubia; species Rubia tinctorum. The sequence continues at coordinate 12,374,991 of JAULKM010000013.1, forward strand.
AACAACACTCATATTGTTGGTCAGTGGTAGTCGTCTGGCGGAACGAATGGTCAGTATTCTCTCCCACGCCCACAACTGGCAAGTAAAAAGAGGCAGAAAAATATAATGTCAACGTTGACTATGAAAATGATGTAAAAATAGAAAAAGTTAAAATAGCAATGTTACCTGTAGGAGGACAACTGGCCTAGATATGGATTTCTCTTGAGGAATTGCGGCATTACATAAGCTCCTGTATAAGTGTGCCAGAATGGCACTCCCCCAACTAAACTGACGTGCAGCATCTAAGTCCATGATCGGCGACAAGTACAGGAGAGGGATCTGATACCCTGAAGTGTTAGAAATAAACATTCCACCAACCAAGAGTAGAATGAATACCCTTGCCTGCTGCTGACAATCAATGTCTGTGGCATGAATAGGAAATGGACTGTGCAGTACGTCACCCAACCAAGAGGCCTTTATACGACCCATGTTGATGACATCTAAGGGGGGTGTTGCCCCTAAGAAGTCAGTGCATATGGTTTTCCAATCAACCGCCGGCCTTCTCTGGTCAAGACCTGTGATGGCCATACCATCAATTAGTAAACACTAAAGCACACCCACATCCTGCAACGTGACAGTTGCCTCGCTCAATGAAGGATGAAATATGTGGGTCTCATATTTCCAACGCTCAACCAACACTTTGATAAGCAAATGGTCAACATGGATTTTCGATGAATCGAAGAGGCCCTGGAAGCCTACCGTACGAACATAACGTTGTACACCCTTGGGGATCTCGACATCCCAATATGCCCCATCACAATGTCTGACCTGCAAGGTCGTATCCTCCAAGTCACCGTTGTATATCACCCGTGATTGGTCTGAGATGATCCATGGTGTATCCCTGGATGAAAGGAAAGACTAAGCACCAGTTCATGAAACACATAGTTTAGAATGGCAGAATAATTTGCAGTAAAAATTAATTTATATCAATCCATAAACTTATAGCACAAAATGGTGTGTCCCTATGATTTGTCAGAAATTTAGTGAGTAACCATAGTTCACACTATAAATTAACAGGGTCATATAATAAGATATAAAAGTTCAAGTGTCACGCTATGCATTTCCAGAAAAACTCGTTATTAAACATTATAAGAAACTCAGTATTACAAACAGTACCCTATGCAGGACGCCGCCCACGGACACCTCTACGATCACCAGGTACTATTTCATCCATCTGATTCCTAATCCTCCTCTCTGCAAATTGGCCCCGTCTTCTATTGCAAAACTTTTCGATATCAAGTACCAACCTCCAGTTCGCGGGTTTCCATAATGAATAATCTGGGATGGGCATGAAACCAGACCTGTATTGTGATACAAAGGTTTTCGTGTGTTATGCCTTATGACAAAGGTTTTTAGGATCATCACGTCTTTTCCTGTAAACAGCCAACGCATGGGAACAAGGCAGCCTGAAAATTTGCCACACTCGACAACTACACTGTTTCTTTGAGTATTTCATAGTATAGTGTTGTTCACCCACAATTCCGTCATAATTCCTTGTCACAACCTTATAAATCTGTAAAGTACGATTGTACACATTTATTACATGTCCCTGCCCCCTGCTGTCGTTCTTCTCAAACTTCTTACAAATCTTGCTCGGGCAAAATAGAACTGTGACATAACAATAACTTAAAACAAGATTACTACTAGAGTTAGTACATATGTAGATAAATATGCATGATGTAAGTGTACCTCCAGTTAGTCACCTCCACTAACCTTTGAGCAAACATTTTGACTGTTCGTTTGAAAGTTGCGTTAATACAAGCAGTTATTGGTAGATGGCTTGCTCGCCTCAAAAAGTTGTTGTGGCTCTCTGAAATGTTGGTTGTAAGAATACCCCATCGACGATTTCCATCGAAAGAGAGACACCACTTACTTTTGTTGTGTTCTTCCAACCATTGCCATGTAGTGGGTTCGAGCTCCTCCAACTCTTCCTTGTACTCTCGCCACTTCCGTTCCTATCTAGCACTTCCAAGCTGCCACACCAGGGTATTAAAATGCACATTTTAAAACTTTCTACCTTCCGCACTGAGGAAGTTTGACTGAAATGCCTCAAATAGAACCGATGATATATTGCAGGCTCCATCCATCCATCCGTGTGTGCCATTGCATTCAAGATCCCCGTATGACGATCATATATAACACATATGGACCTAGAATCATTATCTACCACATAGTGTCACAAGTTGAGCATGAACCAATGCCAGCTCCCATTGGTCTCAACATCTACTATTGCATAGGCAATTGGAAATACATAATCATCTGCGTCGTGTAGAATAGTAACTAGCATCGTGGTCTAGTACGCCCTTTTCAAAAAGGTTCCATCCACACTAATCACTGGTCTGCATTGGCGAAATGCTTCGATAGCCTGACCGAATGCCCAACAACGACATGAACATGCTCGGGTTAACATTACCCGAACTATGACAGTGGGTATCAATCCTTTCCAGCTGAATGTAAAGATCGGCTGACGATAGGCAAAGAAGGTTTCCGTCGACTGGTCATCTTCCACTTTATAACATAGATAATATATACAAGAACCAATCATCTCAGGACAACAATAAAAGATTTTCACAAGAAACCCCTCGCATTGAATGCCTAGCCGTCTCACAATTAATTTAACTAATTGAGAGTGGCTTAACCTCTGGTGTAAGGTCAGATGTTTCTTAGCTACGGGAGGATCATAGTACACTCCCACATTCACATCATACTTAATAACACCACCTCTAAACAAGTACAGTAACAAAATCATCCCGCAACTGCAACGTAGTAGTATACAACAAATAATTACCTCTGAACACGAAGATTATCATTCAACAGCGTAGATTATCATTGAATGGCTATGCCTAACGAACGATATAATGAAACAAAATTTTCAAATGCTCATCATGAAAACCAATACAAAAATAAAAATGAGACATCGATTCATAACATGCAAAAATATTCCACCTTACACCAACAATTATTCATCTAAAATGTCTAGATTATGACTCCTTACAAAAAAACCCCTTACATTTGGGAAAGAAGATCTGTTCCCGCTGAGAACAGTAACAACTTCCTAGAAATCCCACCCCAACGTTTCCTATACTGGTATGGAAAAAAATATCATGACATTTGAAAGTAATATCCAAATGCAATTACCAATTACCATGTATTTCACACAAATTTTATCATTCATGACACAGGCACAAGCAATCATATGAAGGGTGCTAAGGGAATGTTTTCATCACTCGACGAAAGTGTGAAAGGCTCGGTCAAGCTTAGCGACGGATCCGTGGTCAATATTAGTGGATGTGGAGCTGTGATGTTTGGTTGCAAAACTTATAAGGAGCATAGGGTGCTCACAGAGGTATATTACATCCCTTAACTACGTAGCAATATTGTTAGCTTGGGTCAATTGAACGAGAGTGGCTGTAAGATTGTGATCGAAAATGGTGAATTGTGTTTTCTTGATAGAGAGTGAATATTACTCGAACGGGTACTTCGCTTAAAGAATAGACTATACACTTTGTCTTTGGACTTGGCTGTTTCCATGTGTCTACTCTCGAAGTTTGATAATGAAGCATGGTTGTGGCATGCTCGCTACGGTCAACTCAACCTTCGGTCTTGGAGAAACTTGGCCCAAGGTAGAATGATAGAAGGACTTCCACCGATCAATCGTGTTGAGAAATTTTGTGATGGATGTGCTCTTGGAAAGAAGCATCGAACTCAATTTCCACAAGTTTCAGTGTACCGTGCAAAGCAAGGATTGGAGCTGGTACATATGGATTTGTGCGGACCGATTGCACCACCTACACCGGGAGGAAAATGATATATCTTGTTAATTTTTGATGATTATAGTAGATATATGTGGATTGAGGTGTTGAAAACGAAGGATGAAGCTTTAAAATGCTTCAAGAAATTCAAGGTTCGTGCAGAGGTTAAGTAGGGCAAGAAGCTTGTAGCATTTCGGTCGGACTGAGGCGGGGAATTCAACTAAAATGAATTTGAGAAGTTGTGCGACTATGAAGAGATCAAGCACTGCACTACTGCACCTTACTCTCCCCAGCAAAATGGAGTAGTGGAACGTCGAAATCGAATGGTGATGGAAATGGGTCGGTGTTTTCTCAAAACCATGGCTATGCCGGCTATGTTTTTGGGAGAAGAAGTGAGGACCGCGGTGTACATTCTCAATCGTGCACCAACACGGATTTTGGGAGGTAAAATTCCATATGAAGCATGGCACAAACGCAAGCCAAATGTTTATCATTTGAGGACTTTTGGGTGTGTAGCTCATGTGAAGAAGGTTGGGCCTGGATTAAGCAAACTTGTAGATTGTTCAAAGTTGATGGTTTTCATTGGGTACGAAGAAGGCTCTAAAGCTTGTCGGGTGTATGATCCGGTGGGAAAAACATTTCATGTGTCTCGTGATGTGGTGTTTGAGGAGCATATAAAGTGGGATTGGTTGACGAAGTTGAAAGATCAATCAAACGAAGTGTTCACAGTTAATTATTTGGCTGAAACCGTACCAAAAAAAGGTAGCTTGTACACAAAGGTCATTCCAAATGAAAATGAACCTTGCATTGAGCTAGAGGGAAGCAGCACTCCGACGCCTCGACCGGACTTGGGGAGCACAAGATTCGCAATGCCACCTACTCACGATGATTCACTTAGCACAAATCATAGTGTTCATCGGTACCGTAAGTTGACGGACATGTATGATACCATGGATGAGGTTAGTTTGGAGCTGAATGATGTTTGTTTTTTGGCTAGTGAGGAACTTTCTAGTGCGGAGGAAGCACTTAGAGAGACTTGTTTGAGACAAGCAATTGAGAGTGAGCTAAATTCCATTCGTATCAATGGCACATGAGAGCTCACCACACTTTTGACGGCAAACAAAGCTATAGGTCTCAAGTGGGTCTTCAAGGTGAAGAAGGACCCAATGGGAAAAGTAGTGAAACACAAGGCTCGACTTTTCACGAAGGGTTACATTCAACGGCAAGGGATTGATTTTGATGAAGTGTTTGTATCGGTGGCTCGAATGGGGATGGTTCGGCTACTAATAGCACTCGCCGCACACAAAAGCTGGGAGATTCATCACATGGACGTAAAGTCTGTGTTTCTAAACGGCGATCTTATTGAGGAGGTTTATGTTCACCCGACTCTGGGTTTCTTTGATTCTGGCAACAAGGAAAAGGTGTTTAAGCTTCACAAGGCATTGTATGATTTACGTCAAGCACCGCGAGCATGGAATGTCAAGTTAGATGCTTCACTAGTCTCTCTTGGTTTTGAACGTAGTCCGTTGGAGCATGCCGTCTACCAAAGGGTTAGTGGTTCTTCATTGTTTCTAGTTGGAGTGTACGTTGATAATTTAATAATCACAGGAACTTGTGTTGATAAAATTATCAAGTTTAAAGGTCAAATGCAAAGCTTGTTTGATATGAGTGATCTCGGCCTTTTAAGCTACTATCTTGGAGTCTAAGTGAAGCAAGGAAATGGTGAAATCACGCTTTGTCAAAGAGCCTATGCCACTAAGATTCTTAAAATTTATAGTATGGTGGGATGCAATCTATGCTACACACCATTGGAGGTTTGGATAAAGTTGAGCAAAAAGGATGCTGGAGATATCGTTGATGCAACAAAATATTGGAGCATTATTGGTAGCTTGCGCTACTTGTGCAATACAAGGCCCGATTTATCTTTTGCAGTTGGTTTAGTGAGCCATTTTATGGAGGCACCAAAGGCGTTGCATTGGGCAGCAGTGAAGAATATTTTGAGGTATGTTAAGGAACTATTGATTATGGTTTTTGTTACGAGAAGAATGATATGTTAAAGCCTGGTTTGAAAGGTTATAGCGATAACGATAGCGGTGGCAATGTTGAGGAGTACAAAAGTACTACGGGAATGGCATTCTTTCTTGGTAAAAATCTGGTTAGTTGGACATCTAAAAAGCAAAAAGTGGTTGCACTTTCTTCTTGCAAGGCGGAGTTTATTGCAGCTGGATCGGTGGCTTGTCAAGGTGTTTGGATGAGTCATTTTTATGGTGATCTCACAAATCAAGAGCCAAAGATGGTGAAACTACTTGTGGACAACAAGTCAGTAATTGATTTGAGCAAGAATCTGGTGCATCACAAACGAAGTAAGCATATTCATATTCGTTATCATTTCATTCATGAGTGTATTGAAAATGGTTTGGTGGAGCATTGGGACACAAGAGAAATTGGCGGACATTCTAACCAAGGCACTTGGGCATGTTAAGTTTGCTGAATTACGACATAAGCTTGGTGTGGTTCAAGTTGGTTCAAGCAACAAGTTTTAAGGGGGTGAAATTTTGATGTTAAAATTGTTGCTTTGCATTAGAGTTTCTTGTTCATGCGTTGCATGCATGAACCAAGATATTGCATTGCATGCATGGGGTATTTGTTAGGAAAATTAATTCCTAAATCACTTATTTACTTAGTCTCTTGTAGTTCCTATAGCTAAGGATGTAGTTAGTTTGTAAGCCACGTTCAAATAAGTGCCAAATTCTTAGGTCATGATGAGTAGTTGGTTAGGCCATGTTTAGCTTGTTTAGTTAGTTGGTTCTCCTTAATTTATTGCATTTAAATAGTGTAAATGGATAAACAGAAAAGCTGTAACTTCAGCACCATTTTCTTGCCTTTTGTTTTAACCAAATTACCTTCAACCAATTTTGGTTTCTACACTCAAAACTAGGAATGTTGAAATGACTCCTCTGCTAGAGTTAAAATTCAGTAAGACCATGATCAAAGAATTCATCACCTCAGGAGAGTGGAACTCTAGAATTTTGCTCTGACGATGTCAAATTGTCCCGTGGAGGAGAGTTGTCAAGGCTGAAAACATAAATTTTAGCATAGATGGTGAAGCGAAATGACTTCTTATAGGTCCCACTAGACGTGCCAACTTGATGCTACTAAGAACCCGATTAAGCAGCGTCGTTGATATGCCCCAAACCGTCGCCGCCAATTACATCGTTGCTTTAGCCGGAATCCACAAAATAGAACCCAGAGTTGTCCGGGGGTAAGACTGTCTTATGGTAAAGTCAAAAGGTGTGTTTATATTAGGAATGAATAATAATTGAGTATACAGTATTACCTCTCTTGTTTATATAGGTTGGTAAGTAGGACAACTGTTTTGTTTTCTTATGACGCAAGTATTGAAGCTCTTCCATGGGTCGGCCCAATGGTTATTACCCAAGGTATATTACTTTGAGGGTAATCCAAGGAACCTGGACCAACTTGGCTAGGTGCTCGGGCAAAGCATAAACTATCAATAAGCTCTGGAAACTTGAGGTTCGACCCTCGAATTCATCCTAGATTTTGGGGTATGACCTACTCGTCCCCCCTAATAGTTATTTATTCAACCTTCAAGATAGTTTGCTCCAACTCATTGTAGGATGCAGGATGCAATTTTTGAGCCCCTTGAGGGTCAACAGTTTTGCCTTGGGGTCAACTCGGGGTCCGACCCTTGAACTGATTAATCGTTTGGGGTACCAATTGACTTCAGGTTTGACCTTTGAGTTTATTTATTGGTTGAGGGTTCAACCCTCAGCTTTCTAATTTTGACTGAAGCTCGAGGATTATAAGTCTTCCTTCAAACCTATCCATTTGCACGAGGCCACGGGTCTCGGTGACAAGTAACAAGGAGGCCTCGACCTTATGTTTATGAAAGGGCTCCAGCAAAGGAAGAGGAAAGGAAATGAGATACGTGGTGCTCACTCATGTCCTGCGTTATATCCGTAATGGATTCCACGCGTGCCACTTTCCCCATTAATGCTAGGAATCTCTCACCGACGCAGCCCATTACCCCAAGTTCTTATTTAATTTTGGGCGGACTGAGACAATCATTACCCTTATCCTATTCTTCTATATAGTTTCTTCTGATAATCATTAATCACTTTCGCCCAAATTTTCTAAAGTTCCTCTTCTTCTCCAAAGCTCCTTGTTGCACTTTTACAGAACTCCGCCCAAATTACTCCACCCAAAACCACTTGTAAGCTCCAATTTCCCCTTTACTTAGCTATTTCTTTTTGCATTTTCAAAATGTTTCAAACACCATCGGGGGGAGGGGACATTTTGGATTATTTTGTGACCAATTCCACTGCTGGAAGAGTGGAAAGTTCTCATCTTCAAGGTTCCGACACTGTTTCTTCATCGTCCGCCATTTGAGTTCCTCCGGTAGGGAGGATAGGGAAACGTCGGCCAGTTGTCTGACCCACCCATGGGTTATTGTTGGAAATGGGTTTTGTCGAAGGAGAGGACCCCGAGGAAAATTTTCCTCCAGAAGGAAAATGAGGGAGGTTTTTTTTATCCATGAGGATATATAGTAGAGAGCCCCTAACCAATTCCAAAAGAGATCTTCGATCTATTGTCTATCCTCCCATCTGCGGTTTAGGATTCCCGAGGATCTAAAATTAGATTTTTTTTGAGATGAAGAAACCCCCCAAAATCCCTCGACCTGGGAGATGCACCATTATGAGCGCCATTTTAGGTTCGAACTTTGCTTCCCACTTACCCCCATTCTCTATCGGCTTCTCGAAGAACACTAAGTGAACCTATCCCAACTCTAATCGAACTTCATGATTTATTTTATGGTGTTCATGACCCAATTCCATAACCTAGGGATCACCCCCACCTACGAGCTTTTCAGGGCTCTATGCTACCTTTTCGAAGCAGGGATGTGGTACATAAGGATACCGAGATCAAGGGCATTCTCACCCTTAGTAATAGGTCTTCAAAATAACCATTAATATTTCCTTGAACTGCCGGCACTGGCACAAACCACCCGTGTATACCTTCAGCAGTGAATCCGAGTGTTAATATGTCCCAAGGTGGAATTTGAAGCTTAAGTTCACGAGGAGGAGTTGAAGGGGCTTCAAAAGAAGTTTTCCCCCACGGATAAGTCCATTGAATCACTAACCAGCAAGAGTACCAGGCTGGAGAACTATTGCTCCATCGAGCTGCAGGAGGAGGTGGCTTTATCAGAATCAGATTTTGACTATAGACCAATTTCTCACACACCTTTGATACCCAGGTATAACCGGACACGTTCATCCCATAGATGGACACAACATCTAGGGATTCACTCAAAAACTTGTCCCTATGTGCGACCAAACCTTCTAGAACGGAGTATTTAGCAACATTCTCAAACTTGGGCTTTGAATTTCACCTCGGGACACAGTAACACTCGGCTTCACTATCGAAGGTATACACGGGTGGTTCGGGCCAGTCTAGGCAGTTCGAGGAAATATTAATTGGGTGTTTTGAAAACCTATTACTAAGGGGGAGAATGCCCATGATCTCCGTATCCTTATGCACTACATCCCTGGTTAGCGAAAGATAGTATAGGGACCTAAAAAGTTTGTAAGTGGTGGTGATCTCTAGGTTATGGCATTGGGTCATGAATGCCATAACATAAATTATGAAGTTCGAATGGAGTTGGGCTAAGTTTACTTGGTGTTCTTTGAGAAGTCGAGAGAGGATGGGAGGAAGTGGGTATCAAAGTCCAAACCTAAAATAGCGCTCGCAAATGGCGCATCTCCTGGATAGAGGGCTTTTGGGGGGTTTTTTCATCTCGAAGAACCTCCAATATTAGATCTATGGGAATCCTAACTGCGGATGAGAGGGTATACAGTAGATCAGAGATATATTTTGGAATTGGTTAGGTGCCCTCCACTATTGGGGTCAGGATCAGGATAAAATAAACCTCCCCTCATCGTCCTTCTAGAGAACTACTTCCCTCGGTACCTTCTCTTTCGACAAAACCCATTTCTGGTGATAACTCTTGGTCAGCGCTAGACAACTAGCCAATGTTTCCCTATCCCCTAGCGGAAGAAGCCGAACCGGCGGCCTATGAAGAAATGACACTGGAACCTTGAAGATGAGAACTTTCCACTTTGTCGGTCGTGGAAGTGGACGAAAAATAATTTCCCCTTCCCCACCGCGCGCTCGCGCATGAAGGTGTTTGAGACAATTTGAAAATGAAAAATAAAGGGCTAAGTAAAGGGGAAAAGGGGACTTACTAGTGGTTTTGGACAGAGTTCTCTAAAAATGCAACAAGGAGCTCTGGAGAAAAAGATGAACTTTGAAAATTTTGGGCGAACTTTGGAAAATTGGGCGAAAGTGATCAATAATCCTCAGGAGCAACTTATATAGAAGAAGAGGAGAAGGGAAATGATTGCCTTCGGCCGCCAAAAATAAAGTAAGAACATGGGGTAATGGCCCGCATGGGCAAGAGATTCCCAGTATTAATGGGGAAAGTGGCACTCGTGGAATCTATTATAGACATCACGCGCTCAGAGACACGAGTGAGCATCACACCTCTCATGTCCTTTCAACATCCTTTATTGGAGCCCTTTCATAAACATGAGATCGACGCTTTCCTGTTTCTTTCCACTGAGGCCCATGGCCTCGTGCAAATGGACAGGTTTAAAGGCGGACTCATAATCCTCGAGCCTTAGTAAAAATTAGAAAGTTGAGGGTGGATCCCTCAATGAATAAATTAACTCCAAGGTCAGACCTGAAGTCAACTGAAGGTTGGTCACCTAGGGATGAATCAATTCATGGGTCAGACCCCGAGTTGACCCCAAGGCCGAACTTTTGGCCCTCAAGGGGATAAAAAATTTCATCTTGCATCCTACGATGAGTTCGAGCGAACCATCTCAAAGGTTAATTTAACAAACTATTATAGGGGACCCCAAGGTCATACCCGAGAATCTAGGATGAATTCGAGGGTCGAACCCTCAACTTTCTATGGGCTTATTGATAGTGAACCATTTATGCTGGCCCTTAGCCCCTAGCCAAGCTGACCCAGGTTTATTCAATTACCCTCAAAGTAATATCCCTTGGGTAATAACCATTGGGCTTTCCCAACGAAGAGCTTCAGTACTTGCGGCACAAGAAAAGAAAACAGTTTCCCTATCTACCAACCTATATAAAGAAGAGAGGTAACACTGTATACTCAATTATTCATTCCTAATTGAAACACACTTTCTGACTTTACCATTGGAGACTCTTCTCCCCAGAAAACTTTGGGGGTTCTGTCTTGCAGATTCTAGCTAAAACAGTAGTAGACAGTGAAGCCGTGCTCCAAGATTATACAAAAAATATCATGAAGACTCAAGAGTTTCGAGCTTTCTTCTCATCTTTGTCTGAGACCTACATGGGGATCGCTCAGAATGCCCTCGCTACCTCACTCAACAAATAATTGTCGGTTGAGTACACCACCATACTGGAGGTGTACAAAAACAATAACTAGCCCTCCCAGCTGGGCTACCTCTAGTGGATGGTCATTCAAGATGGGGGCATCCAGTTCCCCTGCTCGAGTATTTGAAGAACTCTGGTCAACTTTTCACCACGGAAGAGAACCGTGGGATGGAGGTGGATAAAGATGATGAATGGACTCAGTCAGACCCCCAAACTTGATCAAAGCCCAAGCGTAGGCCTGCTTCTTCGAGTATCCCTCGTGCAGAGCGTGAGATAAGAGATAATGAAAATGTATGAAATTCCCTTAGGATTTGACATTCGAGATTATCTTTTGTAACCCTTATGCTATTAAGCTTATTATCAATGAAATTCTTTTATCTTACTTATGTGTTTTCAATTTTATCTATCTTGTAGAATTTAGCTTTGATTCCTTACTACCCCTCTACTCTCGAAGGGGTTCAATCTTTGATTTTTTCTTTCAAGTAATGAAGAAGTGGTATCACGAGAATGGAGAATGGGAGTGGGACCATCGTATAGCCGCTGGGCGGTATTGGTGTCAAGCCTTCCACCTCGAAGATAAACTTCGAGCCTCCTACAAAGAGTTAAAGTTATAGCTGAGCGGCCAACACGAAATGTAGAACGGTCTCCTCGACAAACTAACTTGCCTAATGGAAGAGAGAGACACCTTATCTACTTCCCAAGATAGTCTAGTCAACGACCACAAGCTCCTCCTTGATCAGCACCACCAGGTTCTCGCTGAGATCACCACTGACGCAGGGTTTAGCTCAATTCAAGAGTGTTTGAGTATGGCTAAAGCCTTCAAATTGTCTGGGGAACATCTTCCTCTTAGACTCAGGAAGCCATTGTTCACTACTACCCTGAAGCTCTGAGGTATTTGGAGAATGCTAGCTCTCTTCGTAACCTTGTTCAAACGACCACCTCTGAACTTGAAGGCTAGAAGAACCTGAGCCAAGAGCTCCAGGCTCGAGTGAAGCATTTGGAGGGGTCAGTTAAGCAGACCAAGCAACTATTCCTACTTTCTTATCAAGGGAGGGATAGGCTCGGAGAAGATGCAAGAGAGCACTAAAGTACTTTTAAGGCATATGAGGATAGTATTTGAGCTTACACTTTTCGGCTTGGTATGGTGGTGCCTGCCCTTATTGACGATTATGAGACATAACTCCAAGAGAAGGTAGACATCATGAAGCACGGGAAGGTTGATAAGAATCCTAAGTATGATGAAGCCTACGATGAGGCCGCGGTATGGCTGAGAGAGATAAGGAGTCAGAAAAAAGAAGCCTTGATTTCTCAGGCTCCCCAAAAGAAGAATTACAAGGGGGAGAAGAAGAGCACTGCATCGAGCTCCCAGGGTCACCGTTCCTCTATGCCTTGTACGAGGAATGATTCCGTGATCTCTTGCTTGGGTCCGCCTACGAGCCAGGATAAGGAGGTTGTTACTATGACCTCAACTCAGCTAGCTAGCTCTGCTCGAAAGGTTCAGTCCACAACTTCGGAAGCCCATCAAGGATGAACCACCAATACTATGTGAGGGCCCCCTTCCACCAACATAAGTCATGGGACCCCTTTGACTAATAATCAAGGGTATGTCTCAGATAGGGCGATCGAGATTACCGAGGAGGATGAAGACCTCAAGAATGTCCCTTTGCGTCCAAGGGCCAGAAGGTTGGAGGCGGGCCCCTCAAGCTCCTCCCAGGTGCAAGGGGTCGTGGATCCGAAAAGGGGGATGCCAATCTCATTAAGGAATTCTTTATGTCCATAGCTCTTATTAAGTTATAATTCATGGAATACCCCTCTATCCCCTTAGAAGAGCTTCTACCCTCCTAGTTTTTAGCCTTTTAGCGTAGGCAAAGTAGATACTTGTTTGTTGTATAAGTAATGCTATAAATTTTCTTCAAGTGTATGTAAATGACTCATTACCTTTGTTTGTAAGCCATCGTGGCATCTTATGTAAGCTATTTCTCTACTAAGCGAGTAGTTATGTACTCTTAGGGGGCTCAACCCTTACTGCTTAGTTAGGTATTATAATTTTCTCTCTAAGGGAATTGATCCCCATAATGCTTGGAAGGCCACAAAGCACGAAGGCATTTTGAATATTTTCAAGGATTTAATCCTTGGGTGCTCATACATGTAAGGTGTTTGACCCCGAGGCTTGATGGTCATAGAGGCTCTTAATGTGTTTGTAAGGATTTAATCCTTGGGCGCTCATACATGTAATGCGTTCAACCCTTAGTGCTTGACGGCCGTGGAGGCCCTTCAAGTGTTTACATGAATTTTATCCTTGGCCACTCATACACATAAGGGGTTCGACCCCGAGTGCTTAACGGCTACAGAGGCCCTTCAAGTGTATAATGTTTCCTGTTGAAGGGAGTGAGGGGCTTCCACCTCCTTGACTCATAGTGTGATCTAGTACATAGGGTAAATTGGAATAATTTAAAGAAGCACACATCAATAGATTGGTAACAAGAGTTGGGAAATCATGTTGACTTACAGCAAGTATTTTTGTCGAAAGTATTCCCGGGCATATAGCTATTTTCAGGTAAGCTACTCCCTGGCCTTACCAAGTCTACTGAGATTTGGGAGAATATTACCTCCTAAGATTTGAGACATTCCATCTACAAATAATAGACTCATCTTGGGGTGTTTCCAACACATAGCTTCCTCCGGGGTGTGATTCGACGACTCGGCAGGGTCTTTCCCAGTTCGCTTCCAGTTTGCCTTCGGGTTCTCTTCGGCTTTTTTCATTTCTCCTCATCATGAGGTCTCCTGGGGAGAACTAGATTTTTCAGACCCTCCGGTCATGATACCTTTTGATCTTTTCCTTCACCTTGGCTTCGTAGAGAGACGCTCTTTCTCTTTTTCCTCCAGAAGATCCAGGTCCAGCTGGTGTTGCTTAGTGTTGACCTCCTGGTTTTTCTTTGCTAATAGCAAACCTTCGAAAAGTAGATAGTCTTATCTTAGCAAGGATTACTGACTCTGAACCGTAGACCAGGCCATATGGAGTTTCACCCATGGCAGAAGATTTCATCGTTCACGACGACCAAAACACGTTGGGAAATTCATTGATCTAATTTCATCCCGCCCCTTCGAGTCTCGACTTGATGCCATTAATGATGGTCCAGTTCATGACCTCCACCCGCCCATTGGTTTGGGGATCGTATACGCTGGTGACCTTCTGGCAGATCTTGTATTCTTTACACCAGCTTTTGACTGGGTCACTAACAAAATGGGTACCATTGTCAGTTATGATGGTTTGAGAGATCCTGAAGCGATAGATGATGTTCTTCTAGAAAAAATAGATTACAACCTTCCCTTTTATACCGCTTAAGGCTTTGACCTTGACCCACTTTGTAAAGTACTCTACAACCACAATCAGGTACCAAAAGTGGCCTTGAGCTTCTGGGGAAGGGCCTACCAGGTCGACTCCTCATTTGTCAAATGGTTAGGAGTTGTTTATGTTCATCATTTCTTCTTTGGGAACATGAGTAATCGGTGCATGCCTTTGCCTTTAACACCATCTAACGTCTTAGGCCAGTAATATCCCACTAGAAGGATTTTCTTGGCTATCAATCGAGCCCCATGGTGGCTTTCGTATGCTTCTCGTGAGTCTCACGGATTAGACAGTCAGCTTCATAGGGGGGCTACGCATCAAAGAAGTGGCTGCAGATGACCTCATTGATAGAGCACACCCTCGTGGATCACATACTTGGGAGCCTTCAGTCATATTTTCCTCACTTTGATGGCACCCTCCGAAAGGGTACCATCTCGAAGGTAGCTCAAAATTGGTTTTATCCATGAATTTTCTTCCTCCATCATCATCAGTATCGTTTCTTCATCAAAACTACATTTCCTCAGTGTTTCCACCATCAAGTGCCCTTGGGACTGCAGGTCCAAGTTTGATGAAGCCAGTTCACTTAAAGCGTAGCCTTGTGGTTCTTTTCCAAAGGGACTTGGGTTTGGTGTAATGGTGGAAGTGTTCGAGAAGGGGCTTTAATTATTCCAAAGAGTGTTGCAAGCTCCTTTCCCTAGTCTCGTATTCCCCCTTAACTTACTGGACCACGATGTGGGAATCACTGAAAATTTCCAGCCTTTGAACCCTCAAGTCTTTAGCTAGTCGAAGTCATGTGATTAGTGATTTGTATTTCGCCTCATTGCTCATGAAATTGAAGTCAAACTGTAGCATGTAGGGATAGTCTTTTTTCTCGGTGCTTATGAGCAGAATGCCAGCTCTGATTCCCCCCCCCATAGTCTGATCACCCATCAACGTATAGTTTCCCGCTTCCTCGAACTCTTTCTCATCATCAACTTCAATTGGTTATGTGGTTTCCACGATGAAATATGCTAAGGCTTGGACCTTGATATCTGTTCTTGGGTGGAACTAGATGTCATGCTCACCCAGTTTGATTGCCCATTTAATGATTCATATCGAGGTCTCTGCCTTGAGGAGCACTTATCTGATTGGATGGCTGGTAATAACGATGACCTTGTGGCTCTGAAAATATGGTTGAAGCTATCTTTCTGCATAGAATAGGGCCAATATTAACTTCTCAAGGGTAGTATATCATTTTTCTTGACCATGTAATGCCCTGCTTACGAAGTATATGAGGTGTTGTGCATTTTCCTTCTCCTTTACTAAAACCACACTTATTTCTATGGGGGTAGCCGAGATGTATCTTCCTCTTTTTCTGGCTTCATGAGGGTAGGAAAGATTCATAAGTGTTCCTTTAAGTCTAGGAAATCTTGGTCACACTCATTTGTCCATTCAAATTTTCTGGCTTTTTGAAGAACTTCAAAAAATGGTAGGTGTTTCTCATCATATTTAGAGAGGAATAGACTGAGCGTAGTCAGCGATCCTGTTAGTATTTAGATGTCCTTAACATTTTGAGGGGGATTTATGTTTATCAAAGCTTCAAATTTCTTCGGGTTTACATTAATCCCCATTTACGAGATCATGAATCCTTGGATATTTCCGGCTCCAACTCCAATAATGCACTTAGTTGGGTTCAACTTCAGGTTTGCTTCTCGGAGTCTCTGGAAGGTTTCTTTGAGATTCAGTAGGAGTTAGCGATAATCCTTGATTTTGAATACCATATTATCTACGTATATTTCCATGGTTCTGCCGATCTGATTTTTGAAGAGCTTGTCTACCAGTCTTTGGTACGTTTCCCCCACATTCTTCAAGCCGAATGGAATTTTCTTATAACAGAATGTCCCTACGTCTATAATGAATGACGTTTTTTCTTTTCCTCCTCTACCATGAGTATCTAGTGGTAGCCTTTATGGGAATTGAAGAAAGAGAGTACCTCATATTCTGATATTTCTTCAACTAGCATGTCAATAGAAGGAGAAGGGTAGCTGTCTTTAGGATAACTTTTGTTAAGATCCGTGAAATCTATACAAATTCACAAAGCCACATCATTCTTGGGAACCATAACGGGGTATGCTAGCCATTCTGAGTAAAATACATCTTCAATAACCTCCGCTTGAAGAAGTTTTTAGACTTCCTCAATTGTGGCTTCAGCTCTCTTAGGGGAGAATGACCTTCTCTTCTGCTTAACCTTCTTTTGAGAGGGGTTGACATTCAGGTTGTGGACCATCAAGTGTTTGGGCACTCCTGTGAGGTCAAATGTGCTCTACGAAAATATATATGCATGGTCATCAGGGAGATCCTTTAGTTTTTCTTTTGTTGTGGGTGGTATCCTTTTTCACACGGCCACCGTTACTTGTGATTGAACAGAAAACGACTTTGTGTATGTGGTTCCGACTTCTCCATTTATCGAAGCCACTTTATCCCCCTTCTTTGTTTTTCAAGGCTATTGCCAAACAGCTTCTAGCTGCCAGCTGATCCCCCCTGATAAATGCTATATCCTTCCTTGTAAGGAATATAATCATTAAATGATAGGGGGACTATATGGATTGTGCCTGGAACATCCACGTCCTTCCCAATATCACATTGTATGGGAATATGGCATCGATCACAGCGAAGCTGCAGTGGACCGTCACTTATTTATCTCCATCTATCACCCTGATTGGGAAGGTTATCACACCCAAGGGGAGCACCGTTTAGCCAGTAAAAACATACAGTGGTGAAGTCGTTCTCCTTAGATTTTCATGCCCTAGGCCCTGTTGATCAAAGCAGTTGGCGAACATCACTTCTACTTCGGTGAGATCATCTACTAAAACCCTTTTGACTAGGAATCTCCGATTGTAGTATGGATCACCATCGGGTCCATGTGGGGGGTTCGACTGGGTACCGGGTTAACTTCCGAGAAGGTTATGGCTTCATCGGGTTAAAATCGTTTCTAGCAGGGTTCTCCAAGGGGCACATACCAAGATTGTGCTTTAATGATAGTGTTCGAGGACTGGTCACTCACCACCTCATTGATGAAATTGATCACTTTATTGGTCCCTTCACCCCGATTACTATCTGCCCGAGCCTTCTAGTCGGGTCGGTCATTTTCTCTTGGTTGATTTTCAGCTCGCTTTACGTTATTCCCTTGCTATTATCGACCACCTCAATCGGATCCATTTTGTAGGGTTTCCAGTGGAGACGTTATCCTTTTCCCTTCGAGAATCCTTCTCCCTTAGGTCTTTCGACGCAGTCCAGAAGTAAGCCCTCTCTTTCATATATATATATATATATATATATCGATATTCATTTTTAAGTGGATACACTTATGTGTGTCATGGTCACGCTCCTTGTGGTGATTAAAAAACTTGGGCACATCTCTCTTTGAAGGAAAGTCCTTTCCGAGATGGGGAATCCAAAACAACCCCTTGTGGATGGAGTGTATCTCCGACTATGTCTTGGTTAGAATGATGTAGCCTTCGAAGCCTCTATTCGAAGCCTCCAACCTCTTCGGTCTTGGCTATGAGACTTTAGAACTTTTTTCACCCCACCCGTCTCTCTCTCATTTCCGCTTTTTAGCCTCCTCAATCTTCGAGTATTGTTACACGATTTCTTGCAGCTGCTGCAGAGTTTCTGGTTTCTTCGAGACCGACTTTTTGTATAGGTCAAGGTTAGACATTCTATTAATTTAACCAAGGATCACCCCATCCTCGGTTTGGTTGATTACACTAAGGCTTTCATCCATATATCGATGGTAGAATGCTTCCATCGATTTTTTGGGCCGTTGTTTGCTTTGGTAGAGTTTGATTAACGTTTTAGTAAATATCTTCATTTAGAAGAATTGGCTCAGCAGGGCCCTTCCAAAATCTCTATAGGAATGTAACGATTACTTCCCTAGTTTGTTGAACCATTCTAGAGCTTTTCCTCGAAGGTAACTCCTTACCAGCTTATATGTCAGCTGTTTGTTGAAGTCCCTCGAATTCATCAGATTGAGGAAGGTTTGTATGAACTCATGAGGATTTTTGTCTCTTCTATATGTGGAGAGTCCTTTGGTGGCTTTACATCGCTGGTCCATCGAGTCGTCATGATTACCAAGCTGAAAAGGGAAGCTGCGACTTGGCCCGATGGCCTAATCAATCTATACAACTCCCCTGTGAGGGTGTCACCGACTCGCATCTCATTCGTGGATCTTTGTGTTGGCTTGAAAAAAAGTAAGTATTCATAGTGGTAATCTGGTACATATGGTTTGAAGCTATGTATCCAAACCATGATCCTTTCATAGTTAAGCTGTGATACAGCTGTTGCTGCCCTTGGTGATGAGGGTCATATGAGGGGATCTCCGCTCAAGGCCATGGATGCATTTGGTTCTCAGAACCTGAGTAGCGCCTCATTGGCCAGACCAACGAGTGAGGAATAACCTAGTTTGGTATGTGAGGGGCTAAAATAGGCATTGAGTATGCTAACGTCTGACCTGAGCTAGGGAACGTGGGTTGAGGTTGATCATGGGAACCTATCTCTAAGTTCGCTAGGTAAGAAACTCTCGGGGTGGCCTGTAGCTTGAATCTCGGCTGCACTGTTAGGGGCATCGAGAGTTGGGGTGCCACACGCTGCTAGATCATTCTTTGGTAGAGCACTGGGGGGTCCATCTAATAACCAGCAGATTTAAAGGTTTGAGCCAGTTGCGCCAAATCTTACCGGGATAGGTAAGGTACACTATTCGTGCCTCGAGTAGTTTGAGCAGCGCTTGCAGCCGCTTCCACCTGCGACTCTGTCGAGGTCTCCGTAAATTTCAGGTTGTCATCTCTTTGCTGATAAGCCTGGAATTATGAGGCAAGAGCTCCACAGCCTTATACCCAAGGTTCAGCACTAAAATCCATTCATGTGGAGGGCATAGCAAACTCAATCTGAGACCCCCCCCCCCTCCCCGCCATTGCTGTCGTTGGGATTTGGTTTGTGACTACCACCGGGTGTTTGTTCCCGATTCTTTGAGGGACTGGCGGGGCAGGCTGCATTTTCTTGCTTTTCCACCATTTCTTCCCAGGTAAGGGAACTATACTTCCTCACCGGCTTCTATGGTCCTACCTTTAACTCGTTCACTTCTGCAATGTGCTTGCTTTAGAAGTAAACATGAACAGCGAGACTTATAAATTTGACAACCAGTCCCACTGGGTGTGCCAACTTGATGAGCCCCAAACCGTCACCGCTGAGTCCACCACTGCTTTAGCCGAAATCTGCAAGAAAGAATCCCCAAAGTTGTCCGGGGAAAGAGTCTCCGATGGTAAAGTCAGAAAGTGTGTTTAAATTAGGAATGAATAATAATTGAGTATACAGTGTTACCTCTCTTCTTTATATAGGTTGGTAGATAGAATAGGTTGGTAGATAGAGCAACGATTTTGTTTTCTTGTGAAGCAAGTACTGAAGCTCTTCCTTGGCCTGGCCCAGTGGTTATTACCCAAGGGATATTACTTTGAGGGTAATTCAAGGAACCTGGGCCGGCTTGGCTAAGAACTTGGGCCCAACATAAATGGTGTACTATCAGTTGCCTATCCCTTCAGCGTGACTAGCAAAACAAAGCCCCCGGAGTTTTCTGGTGGAAAAATCTCTGATGGTAAAGTCAGCCCCAATATTAGTAATTATGAATAATAGAGCATTATCTGAAAGGGGAGACATACCTGAGTATATATACTCTAGAAACCCTAGGGTTTGCATTTGATTACTCTTTAACCCAATTGGGCTACGCAGGCCCAATTGCCAATATTATTATGGATACTCATTATTTTGACCAGTGGCTCAATATTAATGGGACACTCAAAACTATATATCATTAGTAATCGTGTAGCAGTCAAATCCCCTCTATAAAAGTCCCATGGTTAGTTCAGTATTTGACATAGATTACGTCAGTCTTCAGATCTTGTGATTGCATTTCTAAAAAATGATACTGTTGTTATTGATATCTGTTCTTAGCTTCTAGGTACGTCTTGATCTTTCTTTTGCTATGGATGTAATTCAATCATTCCAATGATCTATGTGATTCCGACCAATTCTTCATCCCAGGAAATGGAACTTTAAAAAATATCCTTTTTTGGGTCATCAACAGCTATCCCCAGAGTAAGATAAAGCCTGGGGCTAGAGTGGTGCATCATGATGTAGGTCGTAGGACCAAGCGGATGTTTCACCATCCAGGTGTTGATTTGGCCGCTGATAATATCGATAAGCTAGAGAAAAATAAGCGGTCTCTATGCTGCTCCAAATAAAGAGGCAAGTTTAATATGTGTGTGAAGTTTCTCGTTAGTATAACTTACCACTATGCTTTGGTATGCTAAATTGCGATATGCTTAGTATCTGAGACTGTAAAATTTGTCTAGTAATGTTCCTTCTGTCAGTAGGCTGTCATTGACTCGTCCATACTAGCGATTCGTTTAAGGGATTGGAATCTGTTATGCGCGATACTGGTAATATGAAGGATGAACCTGAAAAAGTTCATGAACATCTTCGTGTGTCTGAAGATAAGATACTCAATCAACTGCGTGATATTAATCACTTGAAGGCCATGTGGTTTAATAATCATGGATATGCTAGAGCTACGGTTGACCAGGTTGTTCAAACCCACGTTTTTTGCAACTTTATTTCCGAGATTACAAATTATACTTGTGATCTTGGGAGGTACCTCGGTTATGAATCTACGCAATCTTCTAACCCCGGTTGTGTGTGTAATCTACTTATTCTTTCGGATATAAAACATGGTCTAGGCTGGTGCCGGAATGAGGCTGACGAGTTGTACCAAGCGAAGGTAGATGATGCTGCATGTTCTTTTCTCCGTCATGATTACTTAGAAGGATTTCCTGAAATTCTTAGCTTTTAGGAGTTGCTAACCTGTATGCTATATGCTCGAAAATCTAGTACGTTGTTTGTGAGTGAGACTGTTGTTAAAGTTTGGGGGGCTTCATTGTTGTATGATCAAGTTCGTGACTAATCTTGTGTTTTTTGTCTACCTAGTATAATAATTGGGTTAGTATCTCCAAGATACTTATTGTAGCTTGTCCGATGATAGCATTATTATTCATTTGTTTTCTTCTTATTGCTTTCTAGGTTCTTAACATGTGTAACAAGGATAAATTATCATCCATTGTTGATATCCGATCTTCCCCAGATGTTTCATCTATCTAATATTTTATAGAAAATTGTATGCAATGTGCGTTCAATGACGTCCCTTCTTAAGAATGTTGTTCTTGAACTCCCCACTGTATGTCAAGCTGTATTTGATGTGGGTGATCATGAAGCTGAGTTTAGCATACATAGTGTGTGTGCTAATTCTAAACCTGGGGAAAACAGTTCCTCCATTCGCCAGGATGACGACTTGGGGACATCTATTCGTGAGAACCTTAAGGATCTTAGGGAGATGTCAGAGTTTGTTAAATTACTTTACCTTGCGCCTCATAGGAAAAGGTGGGTGTGTCACATAGGAAGGAACTTGGAAGATGTGATAGTCAACTATTTGGATTGCATCTTCATGGGGTAAGAGGAAGAATTCCTATGAAGTTTGTATCACTAATTTTGAGAATGAATATTGAGAACTAAATGCTACTTGTTGCCAATAATGAGATGAGCTACGAAGAGTGCTTAAGTGGGAAGGAGAATGGAAATGGGTTTCGGCATCTATTGTTGTTGAATCGAAACACAAGAGCAATGCATTGGGGAAAAAAACCTCGGCTCATGTAGACAAGGCCTATCAAAAGCTTAGTATTGGTAAGAGTGAGTTGTCGCCTATTCGGGCTTCTATTCTAGAGTGGAAGAATAAGTATGACTCTCATTAAACATTGAACGTGCATTTAGAAGAGGCTAATAAGCATCTTGTTGACGAGAATCAGAGCTTGAGTCGGTAACCTATGAAATTAGTCTTGGTGGTGGTGTCCCCTCTTTGTCCCCAGGTATGCAGGCTCTGTGAAGGGAATCGAATATGGGTAGTTCGCTTATGGTTTTGGCTTTCATGGGTATACGTCCGGAGATACGGGCGTACATTAAAAGGCTTGAGGGTGATAATGCTTCTTTGTGCCAATCCATAGATCGACATCACAAAATTGTGGGACTAGTCAGTATTCGGCTTTATCGTGAGAAGTATGGGCCAAATGAAGATTGAAAGGCCTATTATGAACAACAACTTACTAGCATGCGGCAATTTGGCTAGGAAGGTCATCCCGCTTTTATGTATAGGAAGGGCTTTCTTGTTAAAATCTTTGAAGATGAAGAATTGGTAGTGGATATAGGAATATAAAAATTGTACCTTACGTCCCCAAGTGTTTGGGTTTTTGCCTAGGCTTTGTGCCTTTGTTTTATGTAATTGATAAGTCTCTGGAGCAAACTAGCCAAGTATGCCTGCAATGTCATGGGTAGTGTCCCGATATAAGTTAGTGGGTGGGGTATGACCCTTATTTTGAAAAGTAGTAGGTGATTTGTCTGCTTAAGTTGTGGGGTGGGGCAGTTGCCCTTATGTTGAGAAATTGCATGTGATTTTCCTGTAAAGGTCATGGGGTAGGGTGTTTTCCCTTATTTTGAAAATCTGTGGGTGGTTTTCCAGCTTAAGTCACCAGATGGGGTGTTTTCCCTTGTGTTGCAAAACCGCAAGTGATTTTCCTGCTTAAGTTGTGAGGTGAGGCATTTGCCCTTATTTTGCATAGCAGCGGGTGATTTTCCTGCTTAAGTCGTGGGGTAGGGTATTTTCTCTTATTTTGCAAAGCCACTGGTGATTTATCCTGCTTAAGTCATGAGATGGGGATGTACCCTTATTTTACAACGCTACAGGTGATTTTCTAGCTTAAGTTGTGAGGTGGGTATGTACACAAGTTTTTGCCTCCAAAAAGATTATTTTCATTTATGTATATACATCCACTATCATTTTGTGTTATGAGAACCAGTGATATCGAGACCAATGTACAATATGCCTATTTAGGAACCCTAGGTCTATTCGTTGTATTTCTTAAGGTTGGTTATGCGTCACATATTGGGATATGGGACTCTTCCATCCAGGTCAGGGAATAGTTGTTAGATTTGTATACCTCTATGGTGTTGTACGAAACCTCCCATGGTGGACTAAGCTTCCCTGTTTTCTCGACCAAGCTGGCGTAATTTTCCTTAGAACTAGGTTTCCTACCTTGAAAGTGGTTGTGCACACCCTGTCGTTATATGACTTTGCAACTCTTTGCTTGTACTTAGATCCACTTATGCTTGAAATTTTGAATTGCTCTTCAAGTATGTTCAAATTTGCTCTCATATCTTCATGATTTTCTTCTTCATTGTATTCCATAGTTCTTGGGCTGGGAATTCCCACTTCTATCGGAATGACTGTTTCGTGGAGATAAGCCAAGCTAAATGATATTTCCGAAGTGGATGTCCTAGGTATTTTCCGCTATACCCACAAAACGGTATGTAACTCCTCTATCTAACTTGTTTGTTTCCATTCGAGATATTTCTGGATTCCCTAGATGATTGTCATGTTTGTAAATTTCACTTGCCCATTAGCTTGAGGGTGTGAGATAGAGGTAAACTTATGACTTATGTTCATGTCTTGAAACCATTCATTAAATGTTCTTCTTGCAAACTATGTCTTCTTTTCCGAGACGATGGTCTTTGGTATGCCGAACCGGTATACTATATTTTCTAGGCGAAAGAGATGGTTGCTTTCGTTTTGATCCTTTTGAGCGGTTTTTTTCTACCCGCTTAGTGAAGTAATCAACTACGACGATGAGGAATTTTCCTCCACCCCATCCTGGTGGAAATGGGCACATGATGTCAATCCCTCATTTGTTAAACGACCAAGCACTATATACATCTTTCATCTCGGATTGTGGTTTCCATTGTACTGTGGCATTTTTCTAACAACAGTTGCACTCCTGGACGAATGCATCTTTGTCTCCAAACATTTTTTTTCCAGTAATATCCAAATCTTTGTATTTTCTTTGCAATATCTAAGCTCCCTGGTGCGACCCGCACTAGCCTCCATCCATGTCTTTGATTATTAGTGCTTACTCACGAGGTCCAACACACCTTAGCCAAGGTACGAGATAGCCCTTTTATACAAGATGTTGGAGTAGATGTATGATAGTGCTTCCGTGCTTCCACTCTGTCTTTGGGCAAATGGCCATGTTCGAGATAATGTATTATGGGCCCCACCCAACCTTTATCATCCCCTTTTACCTGTGCTACTATTGTGGATTTTGTGCTTCATGTTGGTACTAACTCAACCAAGATACTTTTTTCTCTCTAAATGGATGTGTATCCTGTACATGTGTGATTTTAAGGAGGAAAAAATTCGGATAAGTTGTTTGTCTTGTTTGATTATTTTATTAATTGTCTTTCCTTGACAATTTAATCACCAAGCACCTGTTATACGACAACTAAGGAGTCGTTGTGGATATGGATGCTTTATATACCCATTTTTAGGACTAGGTCGAGCCCCCCAATAAGTTATTGATACTCATCGTCGTTGTTTGTGAGAGTGAACTGGAATCGGAGTTCATATTAATGTTCATCTCCTTCCCGATTGATTGTAAGAGACCTGTTTCGCAACCTTCTTTGGATGATGCTCCATCCAAGAATAATATCAATGACAATTGGTCAACTTTTTCCTTTTCTTTGGGACTGAGTAATGTCTCATCTTTTTCCAAATTTGGGTGGAACTCATCTACTATGTCTGTCAGGTTATTCTCTAAGGCTTGTTCCTTGAGTGATGTTATGGATGTGTATATGATTCTGTGCTCTCCTATCTCAATGGCATATTTTATTAGGCGGTCGGATGCTTCTGGCTTATGAAGGATTTGCTTGATGGGCTATTTTGTGTATACCTCGATCTGGTGGGCCTGGAAATATGGTGGGAGTCTTCTGGCGGAGTGGATGAGTGCAAGGATGGGTTTCTCCATTGCTGGGTAATTCTTCTTTGCACCTTTCTTTCACCAACCACTTGATTAGCTTATCTGTTGAAAATTCTTATCCAGACGGTAAACCTTTAGGCCATATGACTAGTAAGGTAAATGAATATATCGTATCGACGAAACGCAATAGTAATAAAACGTTCAAACTATGGAAAAAAATTGTTCTCATCTACGTCACTTTAAATCATGAGCTATTGAAGAGACTTATTCTGATCATTCCGTAAGCCGAGCTAGGATTGCAATATAATCTGCTGAGATGTCCAAAGAAGTAGAGAAAGGAAAAGACTTCGGCTGACATAGTATGTTGTTACTGGCGTCCAGGTTCTTTTCGCACCAGGACAGAGCTGATAGCATGAGTTGAGACTGATGTATATAAGTACGAAGTCTTCCCCGCCTTGGGTGCTGATTGCAACGGCAGACGCTGTAGTTTAGCTTTGATTTTGTCATATGCTTTTTGGAACTCCTCGGTCTAGGAGAACTTGGATACTTTCCTTAGTATGTCGAAGAATGGCATATGTTTTTCCTTCTTTGGAAATAAAGCGGCTGAGTTCAGCCAATGAGTCTACGAGTACATGAATCTCTTTGATTATCGAGGGATGCGATAATGCTAAATTGGTTATATCTTTTCCAAATCAGCCTCGATGCCAGTTGAAGAAACTTATTCATTGGAGTGTTATCAGCATTTCCTCAAGATCTCTTGGAAATTTTTGTAAGGTCCTACTCTTGATGACTATGTTGTCCACATAAATTTCTATGTTCCATCCAACTTGAAGTGAAATAACTTCTGTCAATTGATCGTCAGTACGTGGCTCCCGCATTTTTCAGACAAGGGCATTTTTCGTAGTAGAATTCCTCAAATCTAGTGATCAATATTGTTCTCTCTACATCTTCCAACTTCAATATGATTTGGTAGTACCCTATGTAAGCATCAATGAAGGCCAGGATTTCATACCTAGAGCTATATTTGACCAATTGATCGATCTTATCAATCTTGTGGGTAGTACCTGTTAAGATCTAAGTAGTCAATGCACATTCGCCACCTTGCATCGGCTTTACTTAACATGGCAGGGTTGGCTAACCAGGTATGATACACTACTTCTCTTTGTATGCTTTCCTGTGCTAGGGTCGATAACTTGTTCTCTATGGATAGTTTTTTCTGTCATGTGCAAAGATTCTCTGCTTCCTAACTGGCTTGACTGATGGGTTGATAGACAGTGTGTGGCTATGGACAGGTCGACATCTCACATGTCTTGTACGGACCATGGAAATGAAGTTTTATGACTTCTGAGTATTGTTATTACCTTCGTTTTTGTTGGTTCTGACAGCTTCTGTCTTATTTGACCTTATTGGTCATGTTACTCTCATCTATTGGAACTGACTCTGTGTCTTCTCCTAGATCCGTCTTTTTAGTAGAAACTACTGTTGGCTCTCACTAGTTGATCCAATGAACCATTGCTCTGTACTGCTCATTGTGGTCGATTTCATGGAGATGACCATATATGTCCTTACTACCTGCTGGTCTTTCAGATTGTTGCTACTCTGGTTGGGGTTGGGAATTTCATGACAAGATGATAAGGGGACCAAATGGCTTGGGAAATGTTCATCCATGGTGTTCTTATGATTGTGAGGAAAGGGTTTGGTGCAACTATCACAACGAAGTTGCATAGGACTGTACACTCTTTGTCATATTTCCCAATGGTTATGAAGATATTTATGTTGCTGAGGGGCTATTCAACCTTCCATGTGAAGCCGACTATGGACGATGTTGGTTTCACAAGGTATTCTCTCTTGAATCCAATTTGGTCGAAGCAGTCTATGAGTAGTATCTCCATTGTGCTATTGTATATCACATGGCGTATATCACTCTTACTGGGATGGTATCACTTATATTATCTCCCAGTTCCATAGCTAACATCATCTTTGGTTTCGGCTTAGCAAGGTTCTTAGTTGTTAGCATGTTTTTATCAGTATTGTAAGCACCTGATCCCCCTGTCTGGTTGTCCTCCTTCCTATATAGGGCTATTCTTCCTTGTTGTAACAATTATTCTGTTTGTCTCCTTAGGTCAATACAACTATTTGTATCATGGTCGTGATCTTTGTGGAAGTCGCAATAATAACCCTTGGACCTTTTATCTGTTGGAGATCTCATAGGAATGGGGTCTCTGGTAACTTCTTGTGACTTTGCCAATTTTCCCGCATGGATTTGGTTATGGGAGTTTCAGCAAAAGAAGCTTGATTTGTTGTTGGCTCCCTTTCACTTGCGAGCAGAATGGGTCTTCCCTTTTTTATCGCCTCACTTCCTAGGGGGTTGTTTCTAGATCATTTTCCCCCTTGCTCATTTTCCAATTTATTATGTTTGCTTCCTCCATTTGGGTGAATTTTCTATTGCTTTCTGTAGGTCTCTTGGATTTTCTAGCATGTATGCTCTGAGAGTTTTGTAAAACTCGTAGGATCTCATGCCACTCATAAATGCCAATAATGACATCGGGTGTGTGAGGTCCTTGACTTCCAGACTTTTTGTGATAATGCGGTCATGGTATTCTGTGATACTTTCACCATTTCATTGCGCAATATTCATTAGGTCTGCAAAATGTTTTTGTGAACTTTTGATTTTGGTAGAATCTACCCATAAATTGATCTGCCAACTAGTCCTAGCTTTGTATGCTTTGCCTGGGTATTGTAACAGACTAGCTCAGTTCCTGCAAGGAATATTTGGAAAGCTTTGCATACCAATTGGATGCGCGCATCGTGTAATCTCATACTGATTCTGTAAGAGTTCAAGAACTCTTTAGGGTCATTCATCATTTCATAGGCTTTAAGTTTAGATGGTAATTTGAACCTTTTTGGCATAGGAAAGTTTTGTAGGTCTTCTATCAGCGGGGAGTGCTCTGCTTCTTCTTCGACATCGTATTCCACGTCCTCCTTTTAATTGCCACTTTGTTTGTTCACTTTGTCGTTCTCCCTTTGTCTTTGATTGTCTTTTTCGTTATCCCTCTGTTCCCTGGTGTAAATAACAAATTCTTTGTATAGGTGCTCCCGATTAGCTTCTAAGAAGGTGCGAAGGCTCGTTTCTCTTCGTCTCCTGGTGGAGGGGAATCATGCTCTTCTCCAGACTCTTTGATGTCTTTTATTTCTATTAGGAAGGGTGTTTTTAATGGGGTTGCGCTGATGGTGGTGCTAATTCCATTGCTTCTTTCTGTCGACTTGCCCAACTCCTAGTCACCATAGTTCAGGGAGAACAATTGACCTAATATATTGGTCCCCACAGACGGCGCTAGTAATGTGGTATGAACTCCTGGAATGATGATGGCAGTTTAGCGTTGAAGGAAGTTCCTGCAAGAATCTCCTGGAGGGCATCCGTGGGAGAGTTTCCAATGCTAAAGTTAGTACTTCTGGAATCAATATGTGAATGTGTTCTTAGCTTCTCACCTACCTATTTCTGCAACCTTGCTTCCTTTTGTAGGGTTTTCTCCTCTTCATTCTTGGTGATTTGTGCCCACATTTGGCCCTTATAAAGATACTAACTTATCGGGTCTAATCGTCCACGATTCCTAAATTGTTTGCTTGGTGCTAAAACCACATCTAGCCCCAGCTTCGTATGCTTTGCAAGCACAGATAATGATCTCAAAATTCTTAATATATAATTGATACAAAGGTGTGGTACAAGCTCGGCCAACCCCTTTATTTATAGGGTAAATCTCGGCCAAAAAAACCCTAATGACAAATAGAAACTGAATCAACTTATGCTAGCTTCAAGAAACTAAAACCATATCTAACTAAAACTCATAAAATAAACGTAGATTTGGCCAAAAAAATTTTCATGTAACTTTAAAGAATATTACCTTGTCTAATATTACAAAATCTAATTCTAATCAAATCAAAACTAAATATTCTAAACCCTAATTAAAATATAACCAAAACTCTTCTAAGCCATGGCTGAGTTTATGGCTTCATTATCTCAAGCACCATATAATAGAAATTTTTTGTTTGGTGCTGTCAACCGGGGATATTGAAGTCATTTTGACTAATCTAAACTCAAGTTGTCTAAAAATGACATACTAATATTATATTATGTTATTGATTTTAATTCTTTGACTAATCTAAACCCAAGTTGTCTAAAAAATAACATGGTAACATTATAATATGTTACTGATTTTAATTCTTTACTATATATAATCAATCATAACTTGTTAAAATACATAACTTCTAAAGATATATTTAATCCCATAAATATCTCATACTACATATATATCATTAAAGAAAATCCAAACAAACACATAATTTGAAATAATAAAATGTTTGGAAAACCTAGAGTAGACCAATATAACAGCGATAAATATCCGGTTGGTCGATGGTTTCAAAGGAAGCGTATTCAGCCGGAGCAAATGAGCCATTTGAATTTTAACCTGACGGCGAGATATTGGTGGGGCTAGGTCATTCTAAGTCGGAGAACTGGAGCAGATCGGAGCAACTGTGGTAATTGGAGACAGAGAAAAGCGAAGGCGGGAGGCAGCGGGCAAGTGGACAGGTCTCCGGATCTGAATGAGAGCGGCGGCGATCAAAGCTACAACAGAGATTACCGGCGTCGGATTGCAGCAGTCAGAAATGCTGAAGCAGTTTTTTTTCAAAAAAAAAATACGAATACAAAGGTACCAACTGATATCGCCCTACAATACCAACTTATGCTGACTAGTATGATGGTCGCAGAAACTTTCGCTTTGCTCTGATACCAACTGATATGATTCTTCTTGCGAAAAATCTGAATTTCGAATTAAATTTTTTTGACCGAATGAAAGAATCTGGAAACCCTCAATTGGCCGTACAAAATTCAAGAACCTCTCCCTGGATGCTCTTAATTTTGATTTGCTCAATAACTAGACTGCGAGATTAGTTCACGAGGTTATTGATACTTGATAGTTAATCAACCCGCAGGATTAAATAAGAATGAAAATAGCTCACAAGCATAGAGAATGATCTCAACATTATGGATATATGATTGATAAAAATGTGTGGTACAAGCTCGCCCAACCCCTTTATTTATAGGGTAAATCGAGACCGAAAACCCGTAGTCACAAATAGAAATTGAATGGACTTATGATAGATTTAAGAAGCTAAAACAACATCTAATTAAAACTCCTAAGATAAATGTAGATTTGGCCGAATTTTTCTTCAAGTTACCTTGAAGAATATTACCTTATCTAATCTCACCAAATCTAATTCTAATCAAATCAAAACTAAATATTCTAAACCCTAATTAAAATATTACCAAAACTCTTCTAAGCCAACAGAGTTTATGGCTTCACTATCCCAAGCACCATATAATAGAAATTGTTTGCTTGGTGCTGTCAACCGGAGATATTGAAGTCATTTTGACTAATCTAAACCCAAGTTGTGTAAAAATAACATACTAATATTATAATATGTTATTAATTTTAATTCTTTGACTAATTTAAACCCAAATTGTCTAAAAATAACATGGTAATATTATAATATGTTACTGATTTTAATTTTTTACTATATATAATCAATTATAACTTGTTAAAATACATAACTTCTAAAGATATATTTAAACCCATAAATATTTCATACTACATATATATCACTAAAGAAAATCCAAACAAACACATAATAAGACATAATAAAATGTTTGGATTTTTTTATACAATGATAGGGTACTTTTGATATAAATATGTATAAATTATTTTATTTATTATATATGACAAAGTTTTGTTTTAGATCAGCTAACTGTTAAATGAGAACGTTTTATAATTAGTGAGATTAATTAGGTCATTTGATATTTACTTTTATTTATTGCAATGAGATACACATAATTATGATAACATTTTAAATGAATCTCAACATATAAATAATTACTTTTAAAAAATTTGAATGAAATATTATAAAAAATAATCAGTTTTTATTGTATTCAATATTTAACAATTTCTAACTAAAATAATTATTTCACTTCATAGCTCATATAGTTTTCCTTAGATGACTAAATTTTAAACATTTTTTTTTCAACTTAAATGTAAAACACAAAATGTACATCCAAATATTTAATTAATAATATCGCACAACGCGCGATGGTACTCCGCTAATTATTAATAACAATAATAATAAACTAAAATGACCATACTATCTCATTAAAAATTCAGTGGGAAAAAGAGTATAATCTTGACCTCCTAAAAATACTGAATTTAAAAAATTAAAATAAATAACATTTTTGATATCTTATCTAGGCTAATCTCCGTAAACAAATCAATGACATCGTTATAATCAGACCACGTGGTTAGCAAATACAAACATCCATTATGCATTCCATCTAGACTAGAAGAACAAGAATAAATTACGATCTTTTGACTTCGCCTAAGAAGACACGTGGACTTTACAAGCAATCAACCTATTCACCACTCCCAAGTCCAAACGTGTCTTACGATCGCTTGACTTATCTTCAGAAACATGATATTTACACTTAAGATATTGCGTATTAGAACGACCAATGCTCTCCACATAAAAGAATTTTCCCATCCATATCTCAAATTACTGGGAAAATTGGTCACCAACTCCATTTTAGAAATAGATGGATAAGTAGTAAATTCGTCCGCGGAGTTTTTCAATTTATGGAGTTGATATGGTCATTGAAATATTAGAGGGCATTATGAAACAAAGGGCTGTTCGGGAATTGTGTTTTGTACATAAGGTAGGTTTTTTATGCATTATGGAGACAAAGGTAGTACAAAAAAACGAGGATAAAGTTTGGGATCAATTAAACCTTGGTTGGAGGTTTGTCTCAAACAACTTTTGTGATAATAGTGGTAGAATCTTCTTGGGGTGGAGACCTGATCTTTATGATGTGAAGATTTTGTCAACTCACGCCCAATGGATTCATACTTCTTGTCTATTAAAGTCCTTGAATATGACCATATTTGTTACTTTTGTATATGGTAAGAATGTACCATCAGAAAGGGGGCCTTTGTGGAATGAGCTTCAAAAGCTTAATGTTCAAGATGAGCCTTGGTTGATAACGGGTGATTTCAACTCTCCTTTGG
>JAULKM010000013.1:12442264-12453647 GCA_032355605.1 Rubia tinctorum
GAAGACAGAAGAAGAAGGTTCAGACTATCTGGTCGACCACTCCATTGTCACGTACGTATCTACCTTACTGTTGTGAACTATTATATCGTGTGTGATATTAATTCTTCATGATCATGATTCATGAAATAGTGTTCATGGTAAGGCAAACGAGAAAATTTCTTTAGAAAGTGCATGGCGCTATTCAAATTTAGCGATGAAGGCTAGCTGTAGTGTAGATTGCTTGTAAGAGGAGAAAGAAGATTTTTTTAGGAAAGTGCAGGTTATTCGGTTTCTTCATCTTTTGAGCAATAATGTTACCATGAATGTTTGCAGGTATCTGATGGATCCTCAAATGGAATTCGTCAAATTCTTCGGGAAGAACAATGATGCTGATACCCTTGCAGATGGGGTTATCCAGGAGATGAAGCAACGAAAATAGATCTTCTGCCATATTTTACCTTGATAGAAGCATTGTGTTTCATGCATCAGGCATCAATTTATTTACTTCCATTTAATCACTAGTCTTTCCCTGTGTTATCCAAGTGCACAATTTTGCACTCGACTCCATTCATCAAACATAGAAAGAGTTCAAATGATCAATTTGTTATGTCGGCACACTTGTAATCTCACTATATTAAAGAGTTCAAATGATCAATTGTCGGAATCAATAGTTTCATTCCTATTTGCCAACTATTTACTTTATTTTTATTTGTTATCGATTATTGGCGAGGGGATTGGTTGCAGTGGAGCTAACTGAACTTAGAGATTAATAAATCGGGATATTCACTGCAAATTAAAAAAGAGAAAAGTGATTGTATAACCTTGCCTCATTCACACAAGAGCATCTATATTGGGTATGAATTTTGAAAATGGGGACAAGTTCTTACAATGGGGATGAATTTTGGGGATAGGTGGAGAGAGAAGAAGTCATTCGGCAATGGGGATGAGCGAATTCATCTCACACTCATCCACCGACTTGTGGGGCAAGTGAGCCACAATATTTTTCATTTTTATTTCCTTTGTTTTAAAGACCCAACAATCTAATGATACTTGACATGTGTCATAAAAATCTATCAACCAATTTGTAGAATAAACGGGTAAAATTTAAACGGGTAAGAAATGATGTAACTTTTGCTTTTAAAAAATAAATAAATTTCACCAATATTTTTAAAATAAACTTGTTTATAAATAAAGGCTAACATTGAATAAGTTCTCACACCTCTTTGATATTTCATTTTCCCTCTTCTTCACTCCCGACCAAAATTTGTAATCCATTTTTCCCTTCCATTTATTTTACATAACAATATTTTTCTACTAATTTATATATGTAGTGAAAATATAGTAACGTGTAATATTATATATTTATGTACATGACCAAAAACGAGTTTAATAAATAGAAAATAAGGTGGGGACCACAACAAAGTGAGGGTGGTGAGTGTAGTTGAATTTTATGGTTGTAGAGTA
Source organism: Rubia tinctorum (assembly GCA_032355605.1). NCBI lineage: Eukaryota > Viridiplantae > Streptophyta > Magnoliopsida > Gentianales > Rubiaceae > Rubia > Rubia tinctorum. The sequence goes on from JAULKM010000013.1 coordinate 12,443,708, forward strand.
GAGATGAAAGGTGAGATTGATTTAATGTGAGAGAAAGAGTATATTAATTAAATATTGAAAAATGGGGGATTGGATGAAATTTGGGGGATAGAAGATTGGAGATGCTCTAAGTGCAAATATAAAATTTTAATAATTGAAAGTACAAATATAACCCTATCTAGTAAGTATAAATGCAAATGTACCAATTCAGGCATATTTTAGGTCGGAGTTCAATGAAAAAGACTATTTTACCCCTCTGAAAAATAATTAAAATATATGAAATGTCTATAATGCCCCTAAACCCAAATTTTCCTTTCTCATTTCCTTTCTTCTCTGGTTCTTTCTCCGTCGTTCTTTCTCCCCTACACTCCAGTACGACGATGCAGTCTGCCACTTCATAGAGGCCATCACTCTCGCTCATCTCCAACCGATCTGTCGCCTAAGCTTCTCTGAATAATTATACTGGTGCATTTTTTTACGCACAGAAGACTATCAAGCTGAAACCCGACTGGGAAAGGGGTACTCTCGCCTCAGGGCGACGCACCCGAGTCTTCGCCACAATGACGACGTTGTTTCGGCTTACACAAAGGGCCCCGAAGTGGACCCTAGCAACGAGACTCTCAAATTAGGTCTCGTCGATGCTCAGGTAGCATTGGCACAGTCCCGTTCTAGGTCGTCGGCGCAGCAGAGACCGTCCGGGGATGTGTTTTCTGAGCTGGAGATGTGGGTCAAGCTCATCGCAAACCCATCGACCCGGATTTGGGATGGGATTTATGAGGATTGGGGAAAGGCAGATGAGGTGGCAGTAGAGGTGGTGGAGGCGGAGTGGCAACGATGGGCTGAGATTGTGGTGGCGGGGAAGAGGAGAAGGAAGGGTTGGGTGGCGGCGGAGAAGAGAAGGAAGGGCTGGGATGGGTGACGGGTCAGGGTTTGGGGGGGGGGGGGCGGAGGAGGAAGAAGATGGTGGTGGCGAGGGAGGGGAGGAGGAGGTGGTGTGGCGGAGGAGGTGGTAGCAGAGGTGGTGAAGTGGCGGTGGCGCAACGACGGAGGTGGTGGAGAAGTGGCGGTGGTGGCCGAACATCGGCGGGGCAAAGGGCATTTTAGTCTTTCAAATTTTGTATTTGGTCCAAAGGGTATTTTGGTCTTTCAAATTTTTGTATTTGGTCTAAAGGGCATTTTGATCATTTCTAGTCGGTCAATGGCTGGAGATAGCCAGTTAATGTCGGAATATAGTTTTAGAATTTATTTGTACTTTCATTAAGTAATTAGGGGTTTTTTATATTTTGATTTATCTCATGGTTATAAGAAATCTATATGTTATATTTGTATAATTAAAAAATAAAAATTTCAGAAGAAAAAAAGCTCTGTACGCTCTACCAAAATGTGTGTTGCCTTATTTTCAAACGAAATAACAATAAAGAAAGTATATTGCCTCGATAAATGACAATTTTACTACTCCATTTGTTACATTTTAAACTGCACACTTACTATTTAACAGTCGACACTCTCAAACTTTGACCACATATTTGAATAGATATATAGACAATAATATTATCGTATGTGATATTATGTGATATTGTTGGATTCGTTGTAATAAATAATTTCTAAATGTCAACTTTTTATTTGCCGATATTATACGTAGTCAAACATATTAACGGTCAATCATGTTTCTTGAATATCGTGAAAAACATTCTATGCAAATTAAATTGGGGCGGAGGGAGTATACATGTTTAAAAATACATTGTTTCATGTCTTAAAATTTGTATACTATGATGTTTTCATAACTCGTCGGCTTTAAGATGTTTATTAACCACTTGTACTAGGTCAAATAGTCGGGCATTGTGTCCGATTAGGTACAACCCAAGTTCCAAATTCCCTCCTCCCTAAAAATTGTATTATCATGATTTTAAATCTCCGTATATACCTAGTTAGTTGTGGAGTCTCACTTGATGTGTGTCACGTGAGAGTCTAACCCCCTTGTATGCGAAATTTTGAATAAAACGGGTTTCTTAAAAAAAGAAGATGATGTTTATTAGTTGGCCGGATGGGTCCAAACCCAGATAAGGCCTAGGGTGGGGGAATGTATGATCATGGGTCTGGGACCCGATCCAGACCCATAGGGTCTAGATCCGTTGGGCCGGGTATGAGTCTAAAAAATTTAGATCCATCGGGTCTGGGTCTGGGTATGGGTTTAGATTTTAAAAAGTGGGTCCAGGTATGGGTCTAAAATATTAAGACCCAGACTCAACCCAGACCAAGACCCAACCTGTAGACCTATATTACCCTAACTATATATCATTTATCCTAATTTCTAAATTACTTTCATATTTTGTTTGAATTTTTATTTTAAATTAATCAAATAATGTGTATTATACATTTTTTTCTTGAAGAATCAATTCATGTCCATATTGAAGTTGAATTATTTATATTTAAGATAATACATATTTTATTTAGTAAGATTATTTTTGGAAAGTTAGACCCATTTAAGACTCATAACCCGTTTTGGACCCATCGAATTTGAGTATGGGTCTAAGATTTTCAAACCCTACGGGTCCGGGTGAGATCTGGGTCTAACTAATTTTTGTTAGGGTCGGGTCTGAGTTTTATTGGACCCGACCCATGATCATCCCTAGTGGGGGGGGGGGGGGAATTTAGGGTGTTTCTTTTAGAGCAAACAACTTTTTTGCCCCTCGAACTATCAGTATCGTCCACCTTTGAATCTCCAATTTTTTTCAATACTTTTGGCTCCTGAAGTTAAAAAAACTAGTGAATTGTGCCCCTTACATTAGGTCAAACCGTTAAAGTAGGTTTTCATCGTTAATTTTAAGGGTAAAACTGACATTTCCCAATTTCTTTTATCTGTTTATATGTTTTTCTTAATTTTAATTTTAATTTTAATTTCCTTTTTCCCTTTCCTTATTCTTATTCTTTTTCTTTTTCTTTCCTATTTTCCTTCTCTTTTCTTCAGATCACCACTCTCTTCCTCCACCTCACACCGCTATCAAACCGTCGCCCCACCGCTGCCCATACTGTGGCCCCACCACCTCACACGGCTGCCCACTCCGTCTCCCCACCACCCATCCCTTCCTTGTGGCGACCTGGAGCCTAAAACCTGGCTTCCTCAGCTTCAAAAACCTACCCAGCTTCAAAAACCTGTTAAAACTAAGAAAAATACAGCCCCCATTCCAATTCGGATGAGATTCTTCGGAAAAATCCCAAGAGAGGAGAGCAAAAGAAACGAGGAAGGGCTCCTCCGATGGCGCCACCGCCGTCCCATTGCTTTGATCTCGACACTGGTGGTGAGGCTGGAGATTTTTTCGAGCTGTCAAGATGGTCAGGGAGTATTAATTTTCACCACCTCAAGCGGTGGTGTGGGTAACGGGGAAGGTTGAGAAGAGATAATGAGATGGTGGGCGACAATGTGGGCAATGGGGGGAAGGTCGAGAAAAAATGTTGAGGGTTTTCGCTAGAAAAGATGATGAGGTGGTGGGCGGGGAGCCGGAAGTGGGGTGGTGGAGTCGGGAGCGAGAAGAGAAAAGGTGAAGGTGTAAGGAGTTGGGGCTGTCAGCGGCGAGGTGAAGTGGGGTGGTGGGGTGGTGAAGTTTGGATGTCGGCGGCAGCTAGGGTTTTGAATGGGGGAGAGAGAAAGGGAAAATGGATGTAGGATAAAAATGGAAAAAAGGATGTGAGTTGAAAATGTGGACTAAGGAAAAAGAAAATGGAAAAAGGAAAAAACAAAAATAAAAAGGAAAAGTGGAAAATGACCATTTTATATTTAAAATTGACTCTTTGACCAAAAGCTAACGGATTGACCTTACGAAAGGGGTACAATTAACTAGTTTTGTAAGTTCAGGGCCCAAAAGTATTTATAAAAAAAAGAAGGGTCAAAGGTGAACGATGATGATAGTTAAAAGGGCACATAAGTCGTTTGCTATTTCTTTTTATGTTTTAATTGTATTTTGAATGCTATTAAATATTTTAAATTTGAATAAAGTGCATTAATAATAATTAAACTATCAAAAAAATCAATTTTTTTTATCATTGAACTAAAAAATGCACAAAACTCCCAAAAATGTTGTAACTTGATCATCATCTTTAAAACGACATCACACCTCTTACTAATCCAAAATAACGAAAGTATTTATGTCATTTCATTTATAAAATAATTTTACAATTATTTTAAATAAAATTGAAGAGTTTTCGAATTAATATTTTTATAAAATATCACCCCGTAATTAAATTTTATAACTAAACATTTTTGAAGAGTTGTAAACAAGAACCGGGGGAGGGAGACGAGAACCGAGATGCACAAAAGCTCTTGGGCCTTAATCAAAAGCCCAGAACAACAGCCAGAAAAGTCAACTAGGGTTAGCACCTTACAAATACAGGTTCATCACTTGCGCAATTTTTTGGGTTTAAGCACACACCTCCAAACTCAGAGCGATCAACCAGCGGCGGCTGCGAAAATGAAGGAAATCATTAAATCGCTGGAGATGGACATCCCCGAGGGCGTGAAGATCAAGGTGAGGGCGAAGGAGATCGAGGTGGAGGGCCCACGCGGGAAGCTGGTGCGCAACTTCAAGCATCTAAACCTCGACTTTCAGCTCATCACCGATGAGGAGACCGGGGGGAGGAAGCTCAAGGTGGACGCATGGTTCAGCACCCGCAAGGCCACTGCCGCCATCAACACGGCGCTCAGCCACGTCAGAAACCTCATCACTGGTGTCACCAGGGGCTTCCGCTACAAGATGCGCTTCGTGTACGCCCACTTTCCAATCAACGCCTCCATCACCGCCAACAACCGCGCCATTGAGATCCGCAACTTTCTCGGCGAGAAGAAGGTGTTCAGTTCGTGAATTGGCTAATTTATGCATCATTTTGTTTTTTCGTTGTTCTGTTTCATCTCGTCCGTTGATTGTGCACCTTGATTTCGTTTTGTGATTGTCAATGATTCTATTTTTTTTTAAATTTTTAACCCTAGATAAAGTATGTATGTGTATTTAATTAGTATACAATGTAGACTGGGGGATTGTTCTGTTTGATTCCGATACTTTCTAAGTGGTGGAAAGTCACTACTGGCTTGACTTGTTGAAAGAAAGCGATTAATAACTTTGATCTTTTCTAGTGGTAAAATGTAGCTAACCAGAAACCAATAGGAGGCTTTTTTATTGAATAATCTGAGGTTCGCTTTGTGGCTGAAGGTTACTTGATTGAGTTTTTTGAAAGCTTTATTGGCACTGATACTCTGTATGGGTTACCGATATACACTGACTTGCTGCAGTGCAATTGCCTTTGCATTTCCTTGCGTTCCGTGTATCGAATTTGTTCTGTGATTTTTATATGAGTAGTTATTGCAGATGGCTGTAGGCATGCATGTTTCCCTTGTGATAGGGCACTTTTTGAATTCCGAATTTGTCAGTATTGCATGTTTTCTATCTTGAAAGATTGTTCTTTGGCTGTCCCTGGCTGCATTGTTGACTCCACGCATTCTATATATTGTATGAAGCTTTCCGACTTGGTATGACGTGAATGTTGTTTGTGGCTGTTTCAGGTGAGGAAGGTTGATATGCTTGACGGAGTAACAGTTGTGCGATCTGAGAAGGTTAAGGATGAACTCGTGCTGGATGGAAATGATGTTGAGCTTGTTTCTAGATCTGCTGCTCTTATCAACCAGGTGAGGGTTATCCTTTCCTATCATTTTCACTTGGAAGGCAATCTTGCAAATTCTAGTCTGACCAAATGTTCTTTTTCATTAACTTAACTGGCTTATTACTGATATGTTACAGAAATGCCATGTGAAGAACAAGGATATCAGGAAGTTCTTGGACGGTATCTATGTCAGTGAAAGAGGGAATGTAGTTGTTGAGGAATGAGCTTGTAGTCCAAATTATAAGTTGATCTTGGGAACCTGAGAATTTTGCTGCCTTTTCGGATATTGTTGGGTTGCTATCTAGTTGTCAGACATGGCTATGGTTTTGTTTATCTATGGTAATGGATTTTTAGTATGCTATGAACATTTGTTTGATTATCTTTGCTTGAAGCAGAATATGTGCATCGACTTTTCTTGTCCGACTTATTTCTTGCTTCTAATTCTAATCTAGTTATGATTCCCTATTAGAACAGCCCTTAGCCAGTTGAGATGGTAATCATTGTCTACGCCATGCTTATCTTAACTACCAGGTATGGAGCAACTGGGAGTGGTGAGTTTGCGAGGTGTCTGAATGAAGCATTGTTTTATTGGTGTTTGAATCTAATTCTAATCTTAATCAATCAAGTTGAATATTTGAGCATATTAAGATGGGAAATGGTGCTCAAAAGATGCAGTGTTGTGAGCTAATCAGTCTATCCTGTGGACTTCGGTTAATGGTAATATCAATTGCAACTAGGGATGACAATGGGGCGGGATTATGGTTCTTCCATACCAATGCCCACCTGACTTTTCATACTCCCTCCGTTCCTATTTAAATTGTATAGAATTTTTTTATGGTTATAAAAAACACGTTTGACCATTAATGTATTTAATCATGAATAATATTGACAAATAAAAGTTACTTTTTAGAATTTACTCATCATGACAAATTTAATATAATATTATTGTTTATATACCTATTTAAATATGAGATTAAAATTTGACAGTAAATAGTGTACAAATAGTAATATTGTACTGTTTATTTTGGACGAGGGAGTACCCATATCCGCCCCATCACTTATGGCAGGTACAATTTTATAATTCACCCTGCCCTATCGTGTATTATTTAAAATCTACCTCTCCTCAATCACTCGGGTCTCCATAATCATTTCAAATCAATTTTTACTCACCTCATTTATATCTAAAAAAAATACCTAAATTTAATTTTAAAAATTAAATGTTTAATTATATTTACATGAAAATATTATAAGTAAAACATGTTCATCATGAATAAATAGTAGTTTCTTAGTAGTTTATTATATAATAAATTAGTGTGTACATTGCATGTATAGTGGGGTGAGGCGAAGGTGGGGCCGGTATGAACATGTCTGACCCACTGCCCATGATGAATATCAATTTTCATGCACATACCCGCCCCATTCTCACGAAAACTACATCCATATCTGCACCATTGGGGCGAATGCGGGGCAGACCTCCACCAAAACCCGCCCACTGCCATCCCTAGTTGCAACAATGTAAAACATCACCTTCAAGAACTCCTCGAAGTAGAAAAAAGTATCCACATTATTTGGTTCAAATGTCAAATTCAAGTAGAAAAAATTGTTTGTGGACAAATCTACACTAGGCAACACAATCGAATGGTAGCTCTTTAAGTGAATTTTGTAATAGGAAAAATTGCAAAAATGACTATTAAATTAAAAAAGTGTAGAAATGATCCTGTAAAATGTGAAAGTGCAGATATATTCCAATATTTTGAGCAATGGTGCACATATACTCAATTTACACTATTTCATTGTTGACTTATGTAATTCAGACATTGATCTAAACTAAAAAGATAAAAATACCCCTAACCTTGAAACTGAAAATATAATAACCATTTCCCCCCGAGCTTATTCTTCTTCTCCAACTTCAAGCACTCTAAATTCGCCGCAGCTATCGAGCACCGTCGCTACCCATTCACTTTTAATTCCTCTATTCCCTTTAATTCTTACTTCCGATAGTTGGTGATGATGGCCCCCGTCAGAGAGGAAACCTATGATCCCCCGCCATCACCTATTCCCTTGCCGGAAACCCCCGTCAGAGGTTTCCTCTTCATCCGAGTCTTAAGCCTTGGTTGAGGCGGCGACCAAGGGGGGTCTTGACGATTCAGGTGGCTTTGTTGTCTTCTTCACCGAACTCTTCATCTCCGGTGAAAGCTAACACCAATGGTAATAGCAACGATTATTGCGTACCAAAACCCCAACACCCCCACCCGCAACTCCTCCTCTCTCCGCCACACATCTCTACCCCATCCCGCCGCTCCTTCTCTCCCCCACTACCCAAAACTAGTTTGCCGCTCATCCTCTCCCCCACCACCCGAGACCAGCCTGAAGAGGCCACCCGTCTCAACTCTAGCCCTAGCTCCTCCCTCGACCATACTCATCTCTTTCCCCATTGCTTGCCACCCATCTCTCATCGCTAATAGCCCCAGCCCCCACCACTCATCGCCAAAAGCCCTAGCCCTATCTCCTCTCACAGTCGTCCTCATCCCTTTCCCCCGTAGCGGGCCCCCCTCCAAAGATGATGAAGTATTCGCGACAGATTAAGAAACACAGGGAACACCACCGGTGGGATATGTTTAGCAGTTTTGGGCAATGAAAATAAGCGGTGGGGGTGGGAGGCAGGGGTGAGAGAGATGAGGATGAGTGTGGGAGGAGGTTGTTAGTGTATTTTTTTATAAAAAAAATTTAACCCAGGGATTTAATGCTCATTTCACCTATTTCCAACCAATATGGATGTTGACATTTTGGTCAACGAAATCCATGGTTATTTTTGCACTTTAAGATTTTTCAAGGTTATTTATGCACTTTTGACCAAAATATAGGGTTAAAAAACAATTTTCTCTTTCTAATAAAAAGAGAAAAAACAAGCAAAGTTTATACTATCGCAAAACTCTACCCTATCTATTCATTTGAAAAATTGATAGCTAGCCATTTACCAAACTAGTACAAACTCTATTTTCACTCTTACTTTTTTCTATCACAGTTTGATTGTATATTTGAATAAATATATGAACAACAATATTATCGTATATGATATTGTTGAATTCGTCGTAAAAATAGTTTCTAAATATCAACTTTTTATTTGTCGTACATAGGTAAACATATTTTTTATTTGTCGTTATTATTTGTGGGTAAACATATTAACGGCTGAACATGTTTTTTGAACAGTGTGATAATGATTGTTGTGCAAATAAAGTCGGGACGGAGAGATTATAAGAAATAACTTTTAAAATGTATTTATCATCCAAGAAATAACTTTTAAATTGTCCTACTTACATTTAGCTAGTTTCAATCTCTAAAATACTGCAATTTATAAGATTTAAATCTGTAACATAACAACTAATCTGATCGAATGTGATCTTTATCCTTTGACAAAATATTTGAATTGGACCGTGGGTTGTAATTTGAGAAAGAATGATAAAATAGAGATAGTATATGATATTGTTTAATTTGGAATCCTCTTTTTTAAGATTGTTTTGGAATCCTACAAGCTTTTCATGTTAAGTAACATGTTAAGGATCTTCATGTTAAGGCTGTTATTGTTGCTTTTCATGCCCCAGGATGTTAAGGATGTACGAGTCTGCTTAAATGATGTTACTAGTAATAATCACTTACACAAATATTTTCTACTCATATGTTATACTTTGAACACAAATATGTACAAAACTCCTAGATGTTTTAATCGCAAAACACAATAAATGAGTATACTTAACACTTAGAAGAAAATGTTAATCAGCAACACTCACTTTCATGAACAATATAAATCCTTTTTGAAAACCTTATTCTTCTACGAGATGCAAAAAACGAGAAAATTTTAGGCTAAAACTACGGAACAAAGTTTTCTCATCTTGCTATGCTTTGAACAATATCCCTTCCAATTCCAGACCACCAGTCACCAGATGAACGTTCCTAATCCGAAAACAGTCAGCATAATAGCAAGCAACTAACACAAAGAACAATAAACATATTAACATCCAAAACACAGAATTGCACAATAAGAAGTCAAGAAGTGATACTAAAATTTCACATTCAAATTAACCACCAACACAATTAGTTACGGGTAAGATCAGAGGCGAAAGGTTGAGCATTGAAGGGCCGATAATTCAGAATGGCGAAAATCTTAATCCCTAATTGAATTCAAAACTTTCCTACCCTATTATGGTGATAGAGGCCGAACCACGGAGAGCCAAAAGATGTTGAAGACTCTCCTGTTTCCATGAAAGTGGCGTATGGCTTCTAATGTGTAGCGTCAGACGATGGGCAATAGAGG
>JAULKM010000013.1:12453747-12489216 GCA_032355605.1 Rubia tinctorum
CAACTTATTTTGGGTGAACAAATCTAATTAAATTAAATGTTAATGGTAAAATTAATGAGTAGGATAGAGAGAATCAATTAGGTCCATGAATAGTACAAAGTGGTTTCTTACCATTGTGGAGAAGAAAATTGGTAATTTCTTAAAGTTAGGTGGAAGAGAGAGAATAAGAAAATAATATATTTAATAGGTAAAAAACCGGTATCGGTTTCTACCACTAAACATGGTCTTCGTACCATGTTCTTAATTTTTTTCCACCCCTTACTTCCAATTTAGTGAAATTAGAACTTTTCTGTGTAGTTCATTTTCCATTTCTTCAACTCTTGTAATTCTTTCAACTTCTTTGATTTTTTCACTTTCATTATACTTTCCAGTTTTTCATGCAAACAAGAACTGCATTTTATCACAATTAAAGGCACTGCAGAAAGTTTTGGACACATCACATACAATACAGGCACATTCCAGTCCAGCCAGATGCTGAACATCTTCTAATTGTTAACAAACAAGACTGCGGAATCCGAAAAAAGCTAAAAGGGACCAACTAGGTGATGCCATCTTTGCAACAAGAAGTGCAAGTCAAACGCAACCATCCCACAAACACTCAGCTCCAACTTCTCCAGCTCTCAGCAGATGCTCCACGTCTTTGGGAGGGTCCAATCCCAACGCCTTGGCGCGCTCCCAACGCGCAAGCCTGCTGATCCCGATACACGGTCCATATGCCATGTTCAAGTCAAACTGCCTAAGGATATTCTCTTTCGAATCGTGGTCATCTGGCAACATAAATGCGTAGTCACATACCATTTGATAGTAAAGTTATAACCAATTAACCAGTTTCTAAACTAACTCGTGGTCACTCCATTATCAAACATATTATACTCAATACACAGAAGCATAGGACGACAGTACATAAGGTACAGCTCATACAACTGAAAGAGATACGACAACACCAAGTGACTGAAATTATAAATATTACCTTGCAGATCAGGAGAACCGTGTGAAATAAGAGCAGGAGGTTGGGTAACATTTGATCCATGCATGGCTGATTTTTTGGTAGATGGTGCTGAAGACTTAGCATTGGGCTTGGCGACGCCACTCGACTTCTTTTGCTTATAGAAGCCCTTAATATCTGCTTTAGACGACATCCTTACTACTCTTCCACTCTACTGTCAATTACATATTAAGAGTTAAACAAGTGACAAATTTCTGACAACAACTAGATACGTTCAAAACACGAGCAATATAAACAACCACACACAAGTGATTTCAATACTGATTGCATGTTAACACAGGCATTAATTAGCTGCAATACTCTTCCTCATCTTCAATACAATAAAAAATATGATTAATCAGAAAAATTGCCCCAGCTGTTCACAAATGTGATAGAAAGAAAACCTCCATTTCAAAAATATATGTTTTGAAGTTTGAAAATTTTGAGTTGCAAAAGTTTTCAGAGTCTCTAAACTGAGAAGACAGTATTAGTATATAAACGTACTTATTGACGGTACTGCTACAGTGCTACAAGATTTCATTTATTAAGACAACAAAATTTAACTAAACTCGAATAGTTGGCCCTAAGTTTCAGGGCCAATACACTTGGACAACAAACAGACTCATCATTCCAACTAGAACCAATCACCAACAGAAACAAACTGAAGTCATAAATTATCAGAAATCCACAAGTTAAGGATTTCCTCCAACAAGATACAATCAATTACATGCAATATAAATCACCACGGGCAACCAACATTGAGTTATCAATTGTGTCTCAACACAGCTATAACTCTTCCTCATCTTCAATTTCACAAACATGTTTCCGGTACTTGTATGACCTCATTTACAGATCAAAATACAAAATATTCACTCAATATCATTTGATTATTCAGAAAAATGGCAGTTGGTTAATGCAGTAGTGAGAAAATCTCTGTTTCTAGAATAACAATTTTGGAATTTCAAAATTTATCAGTTGTCCAATTCATACGAAGTTGAAGAAAAAAATATAAATCTCAACACATTCTCGCTTATTGGTTCTACCAAAAAGTTTTCATTTAAAATGACACCATTATTCAACTACATCAAAATTGGAACCTAAAATTTCAGAGTTAAAACTTATTCACCATTAAACAGGCTCATGACTTCCAACTATAACCAATCATTCACCAAGACAAATTGAAGTCTGAAACTTCACAGACTGTAAGAGCATGAAAATCCAAAATCATTGCGAAAATGTTCAAATTTTCTACATAAGTTCTTATCTAGGATTTTCCCTATCAATAATTCTTTTCTCTCATACTAAACAGTAAACACCAATCATTAACAAAGACAAACTGAAGTCCGAAGCTTCACAAGCAGTAAGAACATAAAAATCCAATATCATAGCCAAAACATTCAACTTTTTTACAAGATTCACATACAGTCTCATCTGGGATTTTCTCTGTCATCATTTTTTTCTCTAATCAGCAAGAAAAAGTACATAACATTAACAAAATGAACAACCCTCATCTTTAAAAAAAAGAAAAAGAGAAAGAAACAGGAAATTCCAAAAGGGGAGCGAAAGTAATCATCTAATACGAAATGAAAAGCCAAGATTTCACCTCAGAGTTAGGGAAACAAAGGGCGAACGAATTTCAGACGAATTTCTTTGTGCAAAGAGAAAATGGGAAAGTCTACTGCAATTGTTGGGGGCGGCGATATTTGGAGATTCAAAATTCGAAATTTGAATTGTGGAACGAGTATTGGGCTTTTTGTAAGGGTATGTCCATTATTCAGGCCCATGAATTTACAATATTATCAAATTTTGGATGTTCCCTTATGAACCGGGGTTATTATAGGAGGAGATTTTATGTGAGGAGTTGAATCACATGTCGCTACATGTCTAAGAATTCATCAACTACTTAATATTAAATATTTTTGTGAAAAAATGAATGAATAATTGAACACATGACAACACGTGATTCGACCCACACTTCAACATACAAAATTTCTTAATATATAAAGCTTTCTAGTTATTATGGTATTTATCAAAGCTAATTAATTAGGAAGAATTGAAATGTGCAATAACGATTGAAGAGTGTAAAATCTGAACATGTGATTTTATTGATGGTACAAGTGTATAATATATAGGCATATACATCGATCACAAAATGGAAAATGATTCTATCTATGGTAAAGGATATTCACATAAGATAAGACATAATATTGTTGAAGGTATCACAAAATATCTCCTACACTCCTCCTCAAGTTGAATCACGAGAATCCCGAATGCCCAACTTGCCAAATAGACTTTGAAACACATGTCGTCCAAGTGCCTTTGTAAACAAATCTGTTGGTTAGAATTACGAATGTGATGAGTAAAAAACTCACCAGACTGGATCAAATCACGAGTAAAATGACAGCCAATCTCTATGTGCTTGGTTCGCTCATGAAACACAGGATTGGCTGCAAAATGAGAGATGCTTAGTTGTCACAGTACAAACACATTGGAGAGGAGTGACCAACTCCCAAAGATCGTAGAAGAGATTTAAGCCACAACATTTCACAACAAGGCATTTTCCGTATATCGGTACTCAGGTTCAACCGAAGAACGAGAAACAATTGGTTGTTTCTTCGTCATCCAAGAAATTAGGGATTCACCAATCATCACAATATATATAGTCAAAGATCATCGAGTGTATGGAAAAGATGCCCAATCAGAATCACAAAACGCAATAAACTTAAGCGAGCTCATAGCCGAGAGAAACAAACCTTGACCTGGATGACTCTTAAGATAGTGCAAAACCCGTAATACAACCTACCAATGTGCCACCCGTAGATTTTCCATAAACTACACCAAGGTGTGTACTGAATAACTAAGCTCTGGACGAGTGATGGTAAGATAAATAAGTTTACCAACAAGATGGCGATATTGCATGGGATCGTAAAAAGTAAGACCATCCACTCGTGCCAGATTGTGTTGTTGTTCCATAGGAAAATTTGTGGGTTTGGCCCTAGTAACCCAGTGTGTGACAAGATATCCAAAGTATATTCCGTTGACATAAAACATGTCATTAGGTCTACAAGCTATCCCAATGCCTAAGAAGTACTTCAGGGCACCAATATCCTTCATGTGAAAACAAGAGCACAAATACTTCTTGAATTTAGTCATCATATCCGGAGATGAACCGGCAATAATTAGATCCTCAACATAAACCAAAACATGAAGAGATACAAATCTCGCATATAAGAAAAAAATGAATAATCCACCTTACTCCGAAAAAATCCAACGAGGCGAAGAGCAGCAGCATGTTTAGCAAACCAATTTTTGTGGCGCTTGATGAAGACCATAAAGAGATATGAAAAGTTTACAAACCAAACCGAACCCTGAAAGTGTATAACCAGGAGGCAGACACATGTGCACCTCCTCCTCAAGATCACCATGCAAAAATCATTGTGAACATCCGTCTGATGAAGATCCCATCCACGAATAACTGCAATAGCCAAGAAAAGACAAATTGAACTCATCTTGGTACTAGGAGAAAATGTCTTTATGAAGTTAGTGCCCTCAATCTGACGAGTTCCAAGAGCAACCAAACGAGGCTTGTAGCGCTCGATAGAACCTCAGACTTGAAATTTGTCTGATACACTCCCTTGCTCCCAATCGTGTGCTTGTCAGTGAGAGAGGAGCAAGAACCCATGTATTATTCTGTTTGAGGGCACATATCTCGTCAGACATGGTCGTGTGCCAATGAGGATGGAGAGAAACATCATAATATGTAATCGGGTCGGACCCATATGTAACTTCAACTAAAAATCTAGAATGCTTAACCATTTTTTACAAGAAACGTAATCAGCAATAGGGTAACGAGTACTTGATGACAGTGTGGGAGACAATGAGAGAGCAGCTCAGGAGGGTTTTAATTGGAGAGTAGCAGTGTATATGTAATCCTTCAATTTAACATGAGGCTGATGAAGACGAGTGCTAGGAGGATGAACTGGTTTTAACTTAGACGAAGAAAGTAGGAGCTGGTTGCGCATCGACTGGAGGTGGTCGTAGCTCAGTGAGAGTTGGCCACCACAGCTCAATGAGAGCTTACCACAGCTCGATGGTGGACGACTTAGGCTCAGGAAGAGCCGACTGTTGATTAGACGCGGACACCCATGATGCAGGAGACACTAGTCACGAATGAGTAGCTAGGTGTGACTAAGGAGGTTGTGATGGCTCTTGAGCTAGCTGCGGCGAACCCGATGGTGGTTTATCGTAGATGGCAGGTGACGTGAATGGAAGTGGATCAGCATGTAACATCTTCAGAGTAACAAGTACATACGGAAAAGAGTCTTCATAAAAGATAACATCCCAGCTGTCAAACAAAGTGTGAGACTCCATGTCATACACATGCTAGGTTTTCTTGCCATTTGGATAGCCAAGAAAGACACATTTCCGACTCCTGGAAGAAAACTTATCGTGCGGCCTTGGAAGCTGAGAAGCAAAGCACAAGCAATTGAACACCCGAAGATGGTTGTAGTCTAGTGCGCGATCATACAGAAGTTGATGTGGTGAACGACCAACTAACAATGGTGTTGGAGTGTGATTAATGAGGTAGGAAGCAGTAAAAATGCATTCTTCCCAAAATTTGATGAGTAGATGAGCTTGTAAACGAAAAGCACGGGCAACTATGACAATATGTCGGTGTTGCCATTCCATTTACCCATTTTGCTAAGGCGTCTAGAAAGTGGAAGTCTCAAAGAGAATTCCTTTCTCTAAAAAGTAGGATTTAAGTGGCAATAATTCGATTCCATTGTCAGCCCGAACCCGCTGAATGGGACAGCGGAACTGTGTTTGGACAAGCGCAAAAAACTCCTTCATCTTCACAGGTACTTGAGACTTAGAGGCTACAAATAAACCGAAATAGCTCAAGAATAATCATGAACTACAGTTAAATGTGAAAATGTTCAACTAAAAGAAGGTGAGCCATAAGGCCCCAAAACATCATAATGTATAAGTTCAAACAAGCGACTAGCTTTAGTAAAACTAACCCGATGACAAACGGATCAAGGAACCATTTGTTCAAAGAACTATGAATTAAAGAAATAACGGGGATAAAAGGCAGCACCAAATATGGAGGATGCCCAAAACATTAATGCCATAAATTAGAAGAAGCGGAGACGACAAAGACGGCGATGACGATGGTGGAGCTCCCAATCTGTGCAACCAATAAACCCCTCTCTACCATTTACCCGTGCCAGTCACTGCCCATCTATTGATATCATGTAATATACATATTTATTCGGTAAGAAAAACTAGAAATTTAGAGCAGTTAACTTGGCAAATGATAACGAATAGCAATGCAATTCTGGAATAAATAAGACATGAGTGACAATAATATCTCCGAAGTGCAATTTTTCATGTTGAACGACATTAGAAATAGAACCATCAAGAAGGATGATATCAATATTATTAGCATGCTCAATATCATGAAAAAGATCCTTGTTGCCAGTCATATGATAAGACGCACATGTATCAAGAATCCATGGTAAATTAGTCTTACCTGACATATTTTCAGAAGGATTCAACTTAGAGAACATATTAAAAACCGCAATCCATTGGTCCTTTGACAAGGCGGGGGCCAAAGGTAGTTCAATCATCATCAGAGAGGATAGTGGCGATAGTGCCCGTTGATGGGCGACAGACGTAAGCTGAGCGGCACCAGCGAACCGCGCTCCAGGTGGTGCACTAGTTCACAGGTTCACGGTTTTTGGGCTAGATCTAGGTGTTCGATTCTCAGCAGACTAATCCGGATAACCAATGATGTGGAAGCAAGTGTTAATGTCGTGACCCTTGCGACCACAATGAGTTCAAGTAAGGCTCCTTCGATCAACAAAAGCGGCTGGGAAGTTTCCTGGAGCGACGGCGACAGACTTTGGAGAAGAGAGTGACGCCTGTTGATGGGCAGAAAAAGCCATGGTATCCGTGGTCTAGACGGCATCACGGGCATTGATGACAGTCTTCTAGCGCTCCTCCGGAATCACGAGTGAGTAAACCTTGTTGAGTGGAGGCAAAGGTTCCTGTGCTAGGACAAACGAACAAAGAGTTGTGTAACCATCATCAAGACCGATAAGAAATTAATGAACCATCTCATTCTCATGTTTAGTCTGAACAATAGCAGTGTCAGAGCATGTGTATGTCCACGGATTCATGTAACTAAGTAGCTTTCCCCAAAACTTCTTGGACTTTCCATAATAGGCAGCAATGGATTGACCATTCTGACGATAGTTATAAATGTCCGCACGAATATAACACATGCGTGGACCATTCCCAATTGAGAAGCGCTGCTTAAGGTCATCTCAAATTTCCTTAACATAAGTATAGTAAGTGATAACATAATGAATGGAGGGACCAACAGTTTGAACGATCCAACCAATAATTATAGAGTTCACACTACACTAATCATCAACAAAAGGTTCACCAGGTAACGACTTGGTGATAGAGCCATCAAGAAAACCAAGCTTGTACTTGGCACAAAAATACTTACGAATAATAGTACTCCAATCATTGTAATTTTCACCCTTTAAGATCACAGAAGAGATAGTCAAACCTGTGTGATCTGGCAGATGACACAGTAAGGGTGTGTAACACGCAGGTTGTTGGTGGAACTTCCGCAGAACGCTGAAGATTGGTGGCAGATGGATCAACTGGAGCGACAACGAGCACCAGCTGGCGGAGGGTGCGGCGCAGGGTTGCATCATCATCGATGGCGGGATCGGTCGCATACTGTGGCAGATCGGAGGCGCTGACTTGAGGGACGACATGTACATTGTCGATATTTTTTATCTCTACATGATTGTATGTATCCATCGGGCCGCAGTGGTGGCGTGTGGAAATTGCGGTGGAAGCGGTCCAACAACAACTTGAAGCGGAGACGCTTGGCTTCCCGGCGACGACTAGGGGTGTTCAAAAATACCTGGCCCAAAATATCCGGCCTGTCCATCCATCGGCCTGGTATAAAATAATCAGGTACTTTTTCATTTTACAAGGTCGGGTACCTGGCCTAGAAATTTTACATTTTAATGGGCCAGGACCGCAAAAATGAGATTTTCGGGTATCCGGGATACCTGGTAATATTAAAATATATTTAATTAATTTTAATTTTAAATAATATTTATCTGTACATCTACTCTCAATTCTCAATTTTCCATATCTATGCAATATTAATTATTAAATAATGCGAATTTATATAATATTCAAGTGCTAAATTTTTAATCATTCTCTTTCAACTCTGAATTCTTAATGGTTCCTTCTATGTTCTGGCCCTTCCCTTTCAGCCTCGAATTTTTAATTATAACTCCGGTCACAACTCTATTCTAACAGTAGCCAGTAGCTCAAGTTGATATATATATATATATAAAATTTTCCATCACAATTTTCTTATCAATTTTTCACAAGATCTCTAATAAATTAAAATTTATTAACACAATGATTTTATTCTCGTCATTTTAGCATATTTTGTTATGTTCAACCAAATTAGGGAATGATGATGATGATTACAGACTTGCTACTATTAGTAATCATTATATGTTGAATTTTTTAATGATAAAAGGTGATAATTATTTGTAAAAAAAATGTCAAGAGAATAAAAAATTTAAACTACATTACCATCATTATAAAGACATTATCTTGCACTACTACAAATTTACGTTACATTAAGAAATGATAATTTTCTCAAAAAAAATTAATTTTAAACGGGTCAGTGGGTAACCTGTTACCCAGCCCAAACAATCCGGGTACCCGCATTTCTTCCGGGCTAGGCCAAGGGCTGCATTTTCAACTACCCGCCGGATGTGCGGGTACCCGAAAGTGCGGGTACACATATTTGAACACCCAGAGCGACAACAGTGGTGGTGATCACGACAACGACATTTGTAGAAGGAAGGGGGATTGTATATGAGTGGGAAAGAATATTTTTAGGTTTTTCAAGGTTTTAGCTCCAATACCATGTAAAATATGAAGGCGTGATTTTATTGATGGTACAAGTGTACAATATATAGGCATATAAATCAATCATAAAATGGAAAATGATTTTATTATGGTAAATGATATTCACAGAAGATAAGATGGTATATTGCATAAGATATCACATAAATCTCCTACAAAGAGCTTCAAGCAATAGCAGCTCAAGTAGCTCAATGATAGGTGGCAAGCAACAGTTTCTTCCATAGTTTAGTATAAACAAATTAATTACATATTATAGAAGCCATGTAGATTTTAGTTCTTGATCTAATTGTATTCTTTTTGTACCTTTCAGTAGCTTTTTCTCATCTAAATGTTCTTCTTGGCATTTGTTTGCTCCAATTTACTTTTATGTTCTTATTAAATCCTATCGTATCATAACAATTGGTATAAAGACGATGCTCCTTGACTTAAATAATTGTTCAAATCAATCAAAATTATTTACGATGAAAATCTCGTTCTAAGAAGTTCTAGCGATGACTTTTTCGTTCTTTTCACCAAGAACCCCACCAATTCAATTTTGGTGAGTCGAAACTCTGCATAAACTTAGCCTTATTTGAAATGTGTGGCAGACTATTGGTACAATACAGTCCAATCTTGTTTATGACACATAACCTAGAGAGAATTTTCTGATATTGTAATTTGAAGGTTCAGTGATAATGGAAAAAGGGAATGTAATTTCTTTTATGAGGTCCTTACATAATCCAAAAAGTTATTTTTAGTCCCTTACAAAAAATAATTAAGTTTTTGGTACTATAACATTATAAAAAATTTATTTTTAAACCCCAGTTGATGTTTGGACCTAATCTATTATGACGGACGTGACCGTCACATGTCTAATTTTGCAGGGGCATTTTTGTGATTTTCTTCCACTTCCTTTTTAATATTTTAAAAGAACAATGTAAGGGTATGAATTTTTTTTTTTGTACTATGTAAGGATTCGAAAACAACTTTATGGATTACCTCACACCACATCACCTCGCACCTCTCTCGACTTTGAATTAGCAAGGCAACAGAGACATATTGAAGAATTGAGAAAGGAATTAGAGCCCAAATGAGCGGAGCTTAAATTCTTTATGAACCTATGGGAAGACGACAACAACATCAAAGTGATTCCAGATGAAATAGATTATGCCTAACCCAAGAATGAGAGAGCCCCAGAGCAATGTTACCTTACCACTGTCACTTGCACGCTTTACATATGGTAATCTTCCAGGTTACAAAATTGTCCCCTCTCCTCCGAGACTCGTGGTTGAAGATGATCTTGTAGCGGCAATGTAGGACTAGGTAGTGAGCTTGTAGACGTCATCGAGGTTAATGGTGTCGAGACCTTATGGAGGAGAGATTCAGTAAGGGGTGGTTATGGTGTGGGAGGAGGATGCGCAGGTGGTGCAGGCTAAGGAAAAGAAGAAACCAGAAAGGGAAAAAAGAAGAAGTTCTTGGTACAAATAGTTATTTTAGCACTCTTAAATAGTCCAAAAAGTTATTTTTGGGCTCTTTCATAGTCCAAAAAAATACTTTTGTGCCGTTACGAAAAAATGGAAGAAAATTCAAAATTAGCCTTGTAATATTGGGTATATGATAGTCACGTGGCATTATCTGGTGTATGGCATGATTGATTAGACCTGAACATCGGTGGGGCCTAAAAACTACTTTTTATCTGTCTTCGATGAAGAGTATAGAAAATAATATTGATAATAGTGAATGTGATAAGTATGTACTCCCTCTGTCCCAGGGGAATCTGCAGAGAGAGAGAGAGAGAGAGTAATTGCTTTTAATTTCAATGTTGTGAAATATCCAAAATACCCTCACAACTATCTCCTTCATCCTCTAGCCTACCTGCAACTCACCTATGTCCTTTCACCTACTCGATTGATAAATCTAGTGTATATAAACAAATAGAGAATTTCAGGAGCAAAATGATCCCAACAGAGTTGGTACTTCGTGGTTTTTTGTGAAACTCGCCCTTGATTGGCCTTCCATCGGGGCACCACTGTGTCATTTCCGCCGCTTGCAACCTTTTTCAATCATCCTTTCAAGTGTACAAGATCAGAATAGAACCACCGCCATCCTGAACGAAACTGCCGCCGACAGATAGGGGTGGGCAGAAACACCAAAAACTGAATCAAAAATTGAATTATCCAAATTCGAATAACCGAAACCAAATTTAATATACAGTTTTCGGATATTTGAATTGAATAACCGAATTCTGAATATGGTTCTTGGATAGGTTTCGGATATTAAAACTCAAACTCAAATCGAAACCCAAACTGAATACCGAACCGTAATTAATTAAATTAATTAAATATACATATAATAATTAAAATTTAAAACAAAAAATTAAATTTATAAATTAATTTAAGTTGGTGGACCAATATTGTAATTTAAAAAATTATCCCCAGACTTTAAACCCAAAGTAAGTTTAGGGAAATAAGTAAATAACGCAAGTTACCCTAAGTAAGTTTGTGGAGTGCTTGAAAGTGAATTTGAATGTGGAGTGCTTGAAGGTGAATGTGAATGTGGAGTGCTTGAACATTTGAAGAATGTGAAGGCTTTGAAGATGAATATTAAAACTATCTATTTTCTTTAATCTTAAATGTAATGCTAAAATTATTATGGTTTAATTGCTATTGTACTTGTGGGTTTTTTATTTTAACAACTTGATTTTGATGATGTAAAAATTAGATTACATTTTTTAATTTAGTTTTAAGTTAAGTTATATGATTTAATTAATTATTATTTTTAAAAATTACAATCAATTCGGTTTATTCGGTTTGAATTCAGTTTCAAACCAAAACCAAATTCCGAATTTGGTTTCAAACCAATATCGAATTTTGAATTCGGTTCGGATAATTCGGGTTGGTTTTGATTTTGGGTTTTTTTAGGGGCTAAATTGAATAACCCGAACCAAATAAACCAAAAACTAATTAAACCGAACTGACGTCGAACCCTACCACCAAATCTAAATCCTCTTCCCGCCGCTAGCTCCTCCGCGGTCCGCTCGCGAGCTCGAGTGGTGGGGGGGGGGGACGAGGAGCGTTGCGAGTGAGCTGGAACATTCGAGTTGCACAGAGCGGTGGTGCCCCGACGGTGGGATTTTTGTTGTTGGTGGTTCTTCTCCTGGGTATGCTCGCGAAGAAGGTGAAAATTTACAAAAAGAAGAAGGTGAAATATACAACAAGAATTCGCTTGGGGAGGAAGAAGAATGAGTGGTTTTCAGGAAGAAATATGAACTTCTAAAAAAGAAAGAAGAGGATGAAGAGGCGGCGAGAATTGGGGGGAGGGAAGAGAGAGAGGTTTCAGAAGAATAAAGGGTTAGGTGGGTGGGTGGGTGGTTGGTAAAGTTTCTATGTAGAGTTTTAGTTATTTAAGGGCAGTTAGGCCTTTTAAGGGGTTAAAATTTTCTTAATATGGAAATTGTGCAGATTTATCCGGGATAGATAAAAAAGAAAAGTGTGCAAATTCGGATAGAACGGAGAGAGTAATGTATTTTTATCCCAGTATTCTTAGGCTTTGTTTGGCAGAGATTATAAGTTGCTTTGCTTATAAGTAAAACACTTTTTAGTGTTTGGTAAATTTTTAAAAAATAGTTTATTTTAAAAGCATAAGTTATTTTTGGGGGAAAACCAGAAAGCTGACTCCCCTTGCTTTCATAAGAAGCTTGTTTTACTTATAAACATACCTTAGTAACTCCTACAGGAATTCATGCAGCATTATTAGACGGGAAGATAAATTTGACAATGATTGTTTGGTTTGCTTAATGATACTAGGAGAGTTAAGACAACTATTGTAGTTTCTGACTTCGGTCAGACTTAGTATTTTGAAGATAGAACAGCGGCAAGTCAAGCATGGTTTCTATCAAAAGAAATAGAGGGATTTTATAGGGAGCATAAATTGTCAAACTACTCAAAATTCTTTTTGCTAGATACTCGTCAGAAAATAGTTGTGCTTCAAAGTGTTCTTCAACAAGCTATATTAACACATTGGTTTTTATGTTTTACGTAATACACCACCTCCACTTATACCATTTTGTGTTTCTTCCACTATTAAAGTATGATGGTTCATCTCATACTAGTGTAGGAAGGGGAGATTAAAGACAGTTCCATCGGACCAGAAAAGTCACAATGGACTAGAGAAGTCCATTTGGGGATGACTTTTCTAGGCCCACCTTTGATCCTCTTCGATCAAAGGTGATTCCGAGAACCACCTTTAAAATGACACCATTAAAAGAAGACCGGTGTGTTTGACTAACTTACGAATCAAGATGTCTTGTTGCTCTATCTGTTGTCTCGAATAAGGGTTTCCCCTTTTCAAAGTTTGGTTACTCGATGGTTTAACCCGGTCATAGGACCAAACGATTCCAAAGGCCTCTCGTTGGGACAAGAATTCCCCCACTTCTCTAGCACGTCTCGGTGGTCGGGTTTTCCTGTATTTTAACAAAGGATGTCGTGCTTACCCGTGGGGATGAATCGACCTTCCAATTGATCATGTTTTAACTTAGCCTTCATACGTGTAGTACTTCAAAAAAACATTAGTGCTGGCAATAATATATGTATCAAATAAAAAATAATCATTAGGGGCTTACCCTTTGTTCCGCAACTTCAATTTCCGAAGCTTTAATGTATCCACCCTTATCATTTTTTGGCTCTTTAGGAATAGATCACACCTCTCAATTTCATCCACGTCAATTGTTGTAACCGATGACCTTGCCTCATCATCGGTCATCCCCCCATCGATTGCAATTTGGACATCACTTTCAAAACATTCCCACACTAATTCGAGTGTCGCCAATCCATAACCCTCACGGCTCTTCCTGGGGAGTTATATTCTTTGAGCAATACGTTGTTTTATTCCCTCGTTCCCTACGTTAGGATGTTATACCCATGTCATTACTAATGACTAGGTTATGCAAATAATATCTAAATTTTGAAGAAGTGGACTTAGGTTTTGCTCATTCTCCAAGGCTCTTTTCTATCCCAACTTTTCGGCTGAATATGTGTCTAAGTTAACCATGAAAGATATCCTTTCCTGTTTGAGAATATGTAATCTATAGATAATGTGTACTTATGTTCTCTCCAACTCTTAGATAACATTGCCGTTACCTTCTTTCTTAAATCTTCCATGTCCTAAGCATAGATCTCAAACAGCCTCTACTAGGAATTTGAAGGGTTATGATGTTAAAAGTAAAGAGTTAATTGTAGGATATCGGTACCTTGCACTTCATTCATAGGATGTCTTTGTATATTTTAGGCACCTTGTGTCAATTATCATATTGGATGTCTACCCTCGTTCTTCCAACCTTCCCTATCCAACTAGACCACTTAGTACGCTTCTCCGACAAACCAACTTGTTGAAAACCAACAAAGTCATATCCTTCCTAGACATTCTCTTTTCTAATATCTGACAATGTATTTTAGCAATCACCACCTCCTTCGACCCCTCATTGTCACCTTCCTCATCGGCCATTGTTTGTGAATTTCCATGATGGAAATGTGAGGGTTCATCACATGTCCTTTTTTGAGACAATATACTTCCTAATAAAATGCAACAAAATCAATCAGAAAATCATTCCAATACGTTATATCGATAAACCAAGGTAATTCTTTCTAGTATACTAAACCTAGCTCTACTGATTTGTTTTTTTCCCATTCTTTATTCCATTAAACCCTAACCTATTCCATACATACTAGTTATCAAATAACACACTCTATTTACTTACGACTTAAATATCCTGACAAAAATGAGGGATCTACATTTCGATTCGTACAACAATATAATGATGCCACACATACTACTTGAATATAGTAATATTTACATTTTCATCCAAATAGGGGAATTTGGAGTTTAAATTATCTCATCCCCACCACAAAAACTTCAAAGAATAACCCTAGCCCCTATCGTTCCTATAATGGCATGATTCTTGGAAGATTAGTAAACTAGATGAATATGAGTAGTGTTTTTAGTGGGTTGGATCATTGAATATGAAGTGTGGAAAGATTTGTGTTGGATGTGTGGAAGTATGGAGAAGAAAGGGAAAGAAGGGTTTTTGGAGAAGAAAATGGGAGGAAACTCACACCCAATCAAATGGGTATTAATTACCCATTTGAAACCGCTTTTAATGCTCTTGATTTCAGGAGGCCCGATAAAAAGTTCCGAGTTTGTAACCTATTTTAAAACTCAGCCAGGCTATAAAAAATCCCAATTCGATTTCATATTTTTAGAATCCTTGAATTGCCCTAATTCGTACAGTCTCACTAATTTCTTCCATATTCAAATGCATAGTCAAAATGCTGAGATATCGTAAAGGAAAGACGGGTGGAAGAGTGGGGTCGCCATCTGTACTTAGTTATCGAACGCACGATTGAAACTTTACTTCAAAGGTACGCATATTTTATCGTCGAAAATGTACAAATCCAAAAATTGTGCGTAGGAGCCTTTGTGTTTAGGTTAATTGCTTAGATATTTTGAGCCCTCCCTTTTTGACAAGTTGTTGATATTTGATTAACTCATTCATTACGATGAGGTGTTGCAATTTTATGAGAATTTAGGAAAAAACATGAACAACAATAATCTAACTATGGTTAATGGCATAAGAATACCATAATGAAATTATCAATTAACGAGGTATTAGGCCGCACTTACACTGACCCCACCCATTTGAGGCCCAATGATACTGATGGCCCCTTAGAGATATTCCATCAACGGAATTGGCCTTCGGTTACAAAGGCCACCCTCGATGCCCGATTGCTATAGGTATTAATTATTTTCATAGGTCGAATAAAGCTCCCGGACAGGCTGAGCAATATAATGTAGAGGTATCGACTGTGGAGCAGAGGTTAGTTTATGAATTGATTTGCCTCAACATCCTAGTGTCCGGTGGTCATGCTTGCGAGCCAACCATTGGGAACCTCATGCTATTCTATTATGTGATGTAAGGGATCAAAATTAACCTGGGATATATGATTGTCATGTACATGTTGAAGGCAGCGGTGGGTAAGAAGAAGGATCTCCCGTATGGCTGACTCATCACAACGCTGATCGAGAAATGAAAAGTCTTGCTTGTAGATAAACCACTACGCTTGGAAAACTATGGCGAGGCTTGGTTTGACATAATCATTTGTCCTTGGGATTTGATAATAGGTACACCTATCGCACGGTCCCCGGATTGGCCGCTCGAGCCGCTAAGCGAGGAAGAGACGCCGCTATGCAAGGGGCATAGACACCTACATCCCACGAGTGGCATAATCATTGATTTCATTTTAACACATTTTCTTAGACATTTTAAAAATTTTATACTAACATTATAATCCATATCTTGTTTTATGTTTATTTTTTATGTCGCTAAAGTTCGTGGATGAGTACCATCAAAAGGTACATGGCTTGCATTAGAAGCGATGTGAGTGCAACGAATGCGGAGATAGCCGATGCAGAAGCAAGGCACTCAAAGTTTGTTCAATCTACATGCCTGCAATTTAAGTCAGTGATGATGATACAATGCTAAACCTCAAGCCAGATTACTCCAACGATGATGAATACTAATAATAAGAGGAAACAGATTGGGTGGGGTGCCCATCCAAAGCAAACTCACTCAGAGATTGAAGCCATGTTCGATGAAGATGCTAGGGATGAGTAGATGAATGTGACTTAGTTTGATTTGGCTGATGGACTACTTTGATTTGGTTGATTATTTGTTTCACAACTATTTGGATGATTTTATTTAATGTTGGATATTATGATGTGGGAAAGATTGGTAATTAGGTTGAAATGAATTTGAAGAATTAGTTGAAATGATTGTGTTCATGTTGATTGTGATGGTGTTATCTTTGGTTGGAATTGTGTAAGGAATCTTGTATGTTCATTGTAATTAGGAATGTTGTTTCTTTAATTTTACCATAATATTTGACAAAGTTCCAAATTGAGAAGCTCGTCCTTGCTTTGAAAAATGGTTTTTGAACTCGTCTGTTAGATGATGTTTATCACATGGAGAAATGGCCCTTAGATAATGAATATCCAACTATTGACCTGGTGGCTTATAGTGCTAGATATTTTGTGCGCAATGCGAAAGATCTAGAAAGGCCAGAATCTTTTAGTCTAGATTACCTCACCATTGACTAACACATTATGTACGATATGATAGCTAGGAGCATCGTATCCACACTCGACCACATCACTGAGCCCACTTATACGACTCTTATGATGTTCTACTATATTAATGAAGGGGCTGAAACAATTTCGAGGTAGCAATTTTCAAACATTTGAGGTGGGTTTTGCAATTGAAAAAGATAATCAAGAGTCTCCCACAAGGGAATTTGATTACTTTGATATTGAGAGGCGTTGAAGGAATGAGGTTTCATAGCGAGGAGAAACTGTGCAAGTGGTGATCTTCCTCCGACCATCAACTCAAACTCCTTCATCATGGTTGGTGAGCCCTAAAACTCCGCTCAAACTAGTCTCATCATCTTCAAGCAGAAAACCATCATCGTTGGATCCAATGATAGTATTTTAACCAAACCCAATTAAACCTACATGCTCAAATTCCTCGATAAATGCCCTCTTACCTTCAAAAATAATCTCCCACCCAGGTTCAATAAGATCGTCTACATAGAATACTTGATGAGCTTGCACGACCACTATAAATGATTCTTCTCTCCAATCCAACCGAATTCGGTCAACTAGCCAGGGTGAATCCAACTCATTTGTTCCTTGTCCAATGTTAACAACACATTCACATTTAAATACATGCACTAGCATTGTCATACGGTCAAGTTCCCATATTTCAACTATGATTCCAAAGTAACATGTATGGGCGTACATGTAATTGTTGGCATCCGTACTGGAACTTTACTGAGAGGCCTACAGGCTAACCACTTCAATGAATCAGGGTGACTACCAGCCTCTACGTGAACCCCGGAGCCGTGATGAAAATGTTCCAAGGTGCTATTGCAAAATACGTGCTTCATTAAAGGGGAAGGGGGGATGCAACCCTCGTATCTCATCCATGTGGATCTCGATATATGGGACCACATCCTCGTGGTTCCGAAGAACTTAGAGATGAGCAACACTTAAATATTTCACACTAGGACTGAACCACTTACCCTACCTAACCCCTTGGTCCTCCAGCCTCCCTTCATGTCTGGAACTTGAAACCCCCACGTTATCCACCTCTTTCAAATAATCGGTACAAAAATCAATTACCTCCTCCACCACATATCTTTGCACGATAGTAGCCTCAGACCTATACCAGCTATTTACAAAATGCTTGAAATATTTCCATATACCGTTCGAACATATACATCCATCTCAAAAACACAAGACCATATAGCTTGATCTCCTGCACCAAATAAATAATCAGATGGACCATTATGTCACATAAATCATCTCTAGCACTCAAATTTAAAATGTATTGATGTCAAATATTTAGTTCAAGAAAAAATCTGTACTTATTATCAGCTACTTATTAAAGTTTTTATAGATTTTTTTTTCAAAAGAAAAAAGCGGCCCAATTCTCTCTCGTCCCTTTCCTCTCTATACCTCAACTAATAAACTCGACTTCCCAATAGAGGGGAGGCAACCGCCTCCTTCAACTCAAGCGGCATCCCCTCACCACTCAGGCAATCACTCGACCAATCTACCCCTTACCTAACTTAGTTTCTAGTCGCTCAGATCTACTTCAATGCGCTTATTTTCAAAACGTACCAGAATCCCTTTGTCGGAAAAGCTCCACCGTTCACTCGCTATCCCTCTTCTCTCTCTCATCAAATCTCAGTAGTTTAGTCTAGAGCTCCGACTCTGCAGTTGGTTTCTACCACGGCAACCACGTGGTGGTCGTGGCGGAAATCTCATACCAAATACATTAGGCCAACGACGGAACGATGACATGACAGACGAGATGGAACGTAAATGCTCAACAACGAGCCATTTGACTAGGTCTAGACTATACAAGATCGATGAGCCCATCTTCCAGTCGGATATGGGTTTCGGCCGTCTACCTCAGTGGTTCTAGGATGTCTATGCGGTGCAAAGGTACAAGCGAGGTTTAGCGTTCCCTCACCGGCTTTGAAGGTTACATGTTGCGGCAACGAAGGTACCAGTGGCCGGATTTGGGATGAACATACTTCTTTTTTGAACTTCGAAGGTATTGGTACGTCATCAACAAATGTATTTTTTGGGGTAGTTTTGTGCTTAATGTCATGAGGTTGTTTTGTTTGCCGTTTTTATATGTTTTTCTGTCTTCCTCTTTTTTATTTCTTTTAGTTCTCTATTTTTGGTTTTCATGTAGATATGTGGGAAATGGTGATTTTAAAATGGGCCTTGCTTTTGTTATTAGCTTTAGATCCAAAAATCTATGTCAATTTTAGTTTTTCGAAGATATTTTCTTCGGTAAAACTATGTTGGCTTTCGATCTACTCTCATTGGTTAGGAGAAATCCAAGTCATAAGTCGTTTTAGTACTGACTTTTGTCGATTCTTTCTGAAAAAAATAGTAGATTTGTAGATTTCAACTGATTTGGATGGTTTTGGTTACTTTTATCGATTTGATTCAGTTAAACTGCCTCTAGACTTTGGAATTGGTATCCAATTTGGTATGGGTTAGAGATTTTCGTATGGACAAAAGTTGATTTACGTATAATAGATCTAATTTTTTGTGGGTGATATATGTTTTTAACAAGCATGAAACTTGTAGAGAATGAATGTCAAGTCTATTATTGTGACTATTTTGAGTTGGGACGCCGGCTTGAATTGGTATTCCGCTAGCAGGTTTAGATCGATTTTACTACGGTTTCGCAGTAGAGTAGGACCACTCCATCATACAATTCACCTTTTAGCCTTTTATTTAATTTCATGTTTGCTACTCCTTTGTAATTGGGATTATCGTGTATCAAAATGTGTAAGGCTTTCAAGCCCTTTATATTAATATAAGGGGTTGAATTTCCGAACATCCCCGTCATTGGCGGTTTTAATTTTTAAGTAATACCGTGACAAACCACCAAAGAGGATAAGAAGTTTTTTCCATAAATTCAAAACAGCACAAAAATAATAAACGATTGATGTGGTTCAAACTCGATATCAATAAACTTGAAAACTTAGTATAATTAGTTTTTTCATATATTGTGTTTTTTTAACTTATAGTATAAAATTTGATTTGATTATAATATTTTTATCATGATTTTTGTCTAATAAATATTTTCTAATCCAATATATATTTAAACAAATCTTAAATTTAATTATAAAGAACTCAAATCAATTTTGAAGAGTACCACATAATTTTCTTAGCATAGAGTATTTCCGGAATTTTTGTCATAAGATGAAATCGACATGTAAGTGGAATTTTACTTAAACTCATCATCAGTAGGTCAATCTTAAGAGATCTTAATCTCAGTGAATTTTATCTGTCCAGACAAGAAATAAGTTCAAAACTTCGGAAGTCTACTTGTGTGTGCCATATGGATGAATCTTATTTATTTACGGAATTTACAAACGATTTGATTTCAGGATTCCACTTTGAATGGTAAAAGAAGATGTTTGTGGAATTGAAATGTTTATATATAATTGGACGTTTTAATATATAAGACAAATTAATCCAACTATAGAATGATTGTGTTTGTAAACAGAAGTGATTTATTTTGACAAGAATAAGAAATTAGTTTAAATAAAATTGCTTTTAATGATCACCTATCAAACAATTAATGTTAAGTTGTTTATAAGCTAATTCGGAACAATATCAGTTGGATATCATCCTAGTAATGATTTTATAAAACACCAATTATGTGATGATATTTTTCATTTTTACTTATTTATGATTGTATCGTGTGTATAAAATATGAATGGTGATTCCATAATAATTATCTTATAAACTTATCATGATCTACCATGGAAATAATAAAATATTCAATTGATATATTTTTTGAACGTTTATATTTTTGAATAAGTGTGAAATTATCTCCTTGCATTAGAATTATTTTTCAATTTGATAAATTAAACTGTCGTACTTGTGATTATATGTAAAACTGTATAATGATTCTGGAAAACTGGTTTATATTCATTTAGGAGATCAGCAGATGTTTGTACAAGAGATTGCTTAAGGAATAAGCAAAACTAATGTAACCTAAAGATATACAATGACTATATACCCAAAATACAAACTGTATTCTAAGCGTACCAACGCGAGCAGTACCAACTGTCTTAGTAAAAATTACAGCTAGGTTATCAAGAGAACGAACATGGCGAACAACCAGAGAATTATCCTCAACCTGCTCACAAACAAAATGACAATCAATCTTAATATGTTTAGACTTTTGATGAAAATCTAGATTAGCAGATATGAAGATAGCACTAGATTGTCACAAAGAAGAATAGGTGGAGGCGAAAGATGAGCTGAAGTTCAAGCAGTAATTGCTGAATCCAAATGAGCTGAGTCGCAGTAAACACGATGGGTCTAAACTCAACAGTGAGCTCGATTTCGCAACCACATGCTACTTTTTTTTAGGACCAACTAATGAGATTCCTGCCATAATAAATAGCAAAACTATGATAAGAACGACAACAATCACCACCAGAAGCCCAACCAGCAGCAGAAGAAGTAATAAGGCGATAATCAGTGCAATGGCGAAGTGTAAGACCAAAGGCCAAAGTCCCCTTTAGATAGCACAAAATGCACTTCACATCAGACCAATAAAGCTCAGTTGGATTGTGCATGAAATAACAAACACGATTAACAACATAAGAAATTTCAGGACGAGTAATCGTGACGTACATTTAAGCTCCAACAATGTCCAGTGAGGTGAGGCCGGTAGTGTCTGGTAGTGCTTGCGGTCGTCCCGACGTAGCTGGTTGGACCGGTTCGGGCGGTGACTAGTAGCCGGATACTCGGCAGTGTTCAGGCGTTGCAAAAAAAAAGAGTTTTTCATGACTAGGACGACGACATATCTGTCACTAAAGGCTAGCCATAGATTAAGGTATGTGGTGGTCGGCGGCTAGGGGGATCTAGAGTTTTTTTTCTGGAAAAAAAGTTTAAGGAGGGAGAGGATCGGTTAGACTGATACCATGTAAAACTGTATAATGATTCTGGAAAAATTACTTGTATTCATTTATGAGATAAACATGTATTTATACATAAGATTTCTTAAAGAATAAGCAAAACTAAGGTAGCCTAAATATTTCTAATGACTATATACCAAAAATACAAGTTGTACTCTAATATGATGAATCAATTTATCTGTACAAGTCATGTATTTTGTTTGATTTGGTTGTTCAGATCGTGTATTTTTTGTTTTGTTTGTGTTTTTATATTAGGAATTTTATTAATTTGGATAGGTCGACCCCTGTTTTTCAAGGTGTTTACAATTTGAACAACATATATCTTACTTTGGATCAAGTAGTGTTACAATTATTGAATATCTCCGTTTAGTGTAGTGAAATTGATGCGTGATATGCTACTCTTCGCCAATCTTTTACATATATTCATGTAATTCAAGAAGTAAAATCCTATACCTATAAATTGAGAGGCTCTCCCCTCATAACAAAGCACATAGAGTTTAAAATCATAGTTGAGTAACAAGTGAGGCTATGGCTATCGTGGACTTGTCTTTTTTGGTTTCGTTTGCACTCTTTGCAATGTCATTGAGATCATCACTTGCCACTGATGATCCAAGGAAGGTAATTAATTAATCCACATTTCTTTATATCCATCCTTTATTCATTTATATGTTTTATATGAATATATATACACATAATTTTTCCTAACATTTTTATTAATGGCAGGTTCATATTGTATACATGGGATCTCTTCCTTCGGATCCAAATTATTCACCCACGGCACACCACATGACCTTGCTTCAAGAAGTGGTTCGGACAAGGTATATTTAAATTAAATATTAACATATATCTAAGGTTAAAACATATCATTTTTTATTATTATTGTTCAATATTTATATAATCTTTTGATTTTCATTTTGAAGTAATGCCGAACAATCATTAACGAGAAGCTATACGAAGAGTTTCAATGGATTTGCAGCTAATCTTACAGATGCGGAAGCCAAAAAATTGTCTGGTTCGTACCCTAATCTTATACTATTATAGTTGATCATAACATGTATACATAAAGAAAAATAAATAACTGAAATATATATTATTCACTGGTCAAGATTTTCAATTTGTAAAGGATGAGTGGGTAACTGTTAATTATGACCCAAAAAGAGGATAATTATTGCAATTTACTCTTTATAAAAAAAATTCTCTCTATATTTATGAAGAGATATTATTTTCTTAACTAATTAACTTTCTATGGAATATATAGCAAAAGAAGAAGTTGTGTCAGTATTCCCAAGTCGGACTCTTCAACTCCATACAACAGAATCATGGAATTTCATGGGTTTTACAGACAGCTCACCTCGTAATCTTACCTGTGAGAGTGACATTGTAGTAGGAGTTCTTGATACTGGGATCTGGCCCGAGTCCAAAAGTTTTAGAGATCATGGTTTTGGTCCCATACCAGAAAAATGGAAAGGTGCATGCAATGGCGGTCAAAATTTCACGTGCAACAAGTAAGTTTAACTCATTGTAAGGCACAGACAACTCGGTTCGTTTACACCCCCAGTGTGATCTGACTTGCATCAAACTTCGTGTTTGCAGGAAACTTATCGGAGCTCGAAGCTTAGTTCCTCATGACACATCTTGTAGAGATATGGAAGGTCATGGATCGCACACATCCTCAACAGCAGCTGGGAATTTTGTAAAGAATGTAAGCTTTTACGGGCTCGCGAAGGGGACCGCGAGAGGAGGGGTACCGGGTGCAAGAATTGCAATGTACAAAGTTTGTGTGTCAGGTGGGTGTAATGAGGATGCAATACTGTCGGGATTTGATCATGCCATCGCCGATGGTGTTGACGTGCTGTCGGTTTCTCTCGGCCGAATATTACCCTCGGATCTAACTGAAGATTCCGTAGCCATTGGATCTTTCCACGCATCACAGAAAGGCATCCTCACTGTGCAATCTGCTGGAAATGAAGGCCCTGATCAGGGCCGAGTCACGAGCAACGCGCCCTGGTTGTTTAGCGTTGCCGCGAGTACCATTGATCGCAAGTTTATCACTAAAGTCCGTCTTGGAAATGGAAAGTTTATAGAGGTATGCAATGCATGTGATCGATCTCAACTTATTAAAGGCGGTTCTACTGGACCAGAGAAGTCACTGTTCCCATCAATAGAAATATGATAGATTCTGTTTTCTTAACTGTTGTAGGGCTTCTCGGTTAATGCATTTGAGATGAAGGGCAAACAAATCCCCGTTGTATATGGAGGTGATGCTTCAAAGACTTGTACAGTTGAAGAAGCCAGGTAAGTCCAATTATTATTCTGTACTTGGGATTTCTGTGCCCGTACTTAGATTTTGGGTTATTATAATGGGGTCGTGTATTTCAGGATGTGTAAACGGGGTTGTTTGGATAAGCTTTTGGTGAAAGGAAAGATTGTAATGTGTGAGTCATTCCAGATCGAAGAAGTTTATGATGCAGGAGGGGTTGGATGGGTATTATTACAAGATGGCTCAAAAGCCATTGATTATGCCATTGTTACTCCATACCCTTTATCAGTTCTAAAATCAGAACAGTCAGAACTGGCAAAAAGTTATTACAATTCAACCAAGTAAGGTCTTTTTCTGTGATTGATGCATTAAGACACATTTTTTAGAAGATTTGTAGTGATGATATTTTGGAAATATTTACAGAAATCCAACAATGAAGATTTTGTTCAGTTATACTGCAAAAGATCCAAGTGCTCCTAAAGTGGTTGGGTTTTCCGCAAGAGGGCCTAATCGTATCATTCCAAACATTCTGAAACCGGATATAACTGCTCCGGGAGTGGACATTTTAGCAGCCTTTTCACCTGCAGGGAATCCTTCAGGTTATGAAATGGACAAAAGACATGTATCTTACAATATCTTATCTGGCACTTCAATGTCCTGCCCTCATGTCACCGGCGCGGCCGCTTACGTCAAATCTCTGCATCCTAGCTGGTCTCACTCTGCTATCAAGTCCGCTCTAATGACTTCAGGTGATTAAATTATAAGATATCTAACCTACACCTGTGGAAACAGGGTTGTTAAACTCAGTTTTTTTGGACCAGCGAAGTTTAGTCCAAAAGAACTGACTTTAACACTTTACGATCCCTGTTTCCACCAGTGATAGAAGCAAATCATCTGAAACTCTAATGACTTCAGGTAACTAAATTATAAGATATCTAACCTACACCCGTGGAAACAGGGGTCGTTAAAGTCAGTTCTTTTGGACCAGAGAAGATATCTGGTCCTGTGGAACCGTCTTTAATGACCCCTGTTTCCACCAGTGATCTAAACAATATCATCTGAAACTCCTTTGTCATTATGGAAATAGCTTCAATCATGAAGAGGGAGGAAGATGAAGATGAAGACAACGAGTTCTCATATGGAGCTGGACATCTTGATCCAATAAAAGCTTCCAATCCGGGGATCGTGTACGAAACAGATGAAAAAGATTACATCAGAATGTTATGTGGGATGAATCTCAGTACTCCTGCAACAATCTCAAAGATGTTTAGTCTCAACATCTCATGCGGCGATGTGCGCGATACAATCGATCCTAAGGATTTGAACTACCCTTCAATGACCACTAAAATCAATGATACTGCTGCTGAAAGATTTAACGTTGAGTTTCCGCGAAAAGTCACAAATGTCGGTGCTCCATCTTCAACGTACAAGGCTATGGTTACTTGCAATCAAGGCGGTGCACGCGACGACGTCGTTATATCTGTGGAGCCAGACACTTTGGTGTTTAAGAAGTTGAATGAACAGAAATCATTTGTAGTGAAAGTTAGTGCAAAGATGCCGAAGAACATTATATCAGCTTCTCTTGAGTGGTCTGATGGCACTCATACGGCTCGTAGCCCAATTGTAGTGTACACAAAATTATAATAAATGAAAGTTATGAATCTAGTTGGGTTTTTGAACTATATGTCAATCACAGCTGAAATTGTTTGCATGTTGCACTTTTATAATTATTATTTATATGTTTAAAATTTTCTAAAATTTGTTCCAAATATATATAACTTAGCCTAAAGTTAATTTTCAAGATGATTTTGCTATTAGAATCTGATGCGTCTCGAACCCAATCAATCTGCACCACAAGTCTCTTGGTCGCAATCAGCAAGAAATAAACCTCAGGAAATTTTAGTGGAAAACTCTCAAATGCTTAATTTAGACAACCGTAGGAATACCGTATGATAATGAATGAATACTAAAACGTTGAAATACCTTGTATTTATATCTGAGTAACCCTAATAGTGTTTGAGTATAACTTAAATTCTGTATAATACTATTAATGTCGATAGACAATTTCTATACTGACTTCCATGGGCCGAAATAGGCCCAACAGCTTATTTGGTCTCGCTAGGTTGAACCATCATAAAATACCCCTAGAAAACTAAAGATCTCCTCAAGGTTTTGGGGATATTTGAGGTGATTGAACAATGACGTCTTGATAAGATATCTCAAGGTCATTCAGCCATAGGATTGAGTCATGGTATGATGTCTCGAGTTCGCTCGGCCATAAGATTGTCTACTGCCCTTGAGGTGATGTTTGATTTTCTCATCTATACTTTTTTTAGAATTTGTAAGGACATGCATTTTGGTCAGTTATGAGGTGCGTGGATGACAGTTTCTTTTACGAAGGACATCGAAAGAATCTTAAGACTTTTCAACTTTTTGTCTTTCCAAGATAACTTTTAAGCGTCCATCTTTTCAGCCTTCATAACTGCCATTCTACCCCATTTTAACTTCCTCATTTTATTTTCAAGCTATTTGAAGGAATTTCCAACCTCCATCGACCTCCTTCTCGCTTTACCACTTTTCTGACAATTTCTTCTCTTTTCTTCCGACAAGAAAGTCTCTTCTTCTTCCTTCTCACACTTATTTTCTTACATTATTATTGTAATGGCCAGTGCATCTCTTGCCTCTAGGGAAATCTAAAGTGAGAGGGGGTCCAACGATGAGCTTCACTTAGTGGCAGAGAAGGTTCCATCGCCAAATATGGTTAAGTTAATAGAGAATAAAGGCTCAACCTCCAATTTTGACAGAATAAGAATTCCGATTTCTTGCGCTATTCTAGAATCTGAGGAGATTGGTCATGTAACTCAGGATCCATATGGTTTTGTAATAACTGATATATTGTTCAGAGAATTTCCTCTTGTCAGGGCGTCTGCTAGAGGAAAATGTTCTATAAGGATTTCACCCATAATAGGGGCCATCGAACTCGAAACTTATGTGAATGAAGGTGAAGTTTCCATGAGGGTACTTCCGAGGAGGAAAAGGGGAGTCTAGAAGCGACATCCTCAACGTAAGTTTGCCCTTGCGGATGAGGAAGATAGGGCTTCCTCGAGCGAGAGAGATGAGACCCTCATAGAAAAAGAGAAATGAGCCCCCGATCAATGAGGACGAGCTCATCAATGATGAGAGTACATCTTCGAAGGGTCAAGACCTCAAAGATGTTTATAAAGACACAACTCCTGTCTCGAAGCTTTTATCTACTATTCCTTCTGGCCAAATCATCCCTCCTGATGTTGACTTGCTTCCTTTGGGGTAGGAGAATCTCCCACAAATCCAACGGCTGGATGGTCAGCCATTTATCTGAAGCACATTCGATATGGGCTCTGCTTCTCCTTCCCCTATTTGTTCTCGAAACTACTCCAAGAGTTTAAAGTTAATCCCAACTTAATAGTAATTATCATGGTGTTTATGACGAGATGCGACGAGCTTGGGATTAAGCCTAAATATAGGTTTTTTCCTCGTTGTACAGTGTGACGCACAATGGGAACAAGAGGGATGCTATTATTACCTCCCCTAGTAGATGGGCGAAACAGAAAGCCTTTATCACCCCTTCTAATTCATTAGGGTGGAGTGATGGAGGGTTCACCTTTGACTGCAGCCGAAGGTATAAAGTTCACAAGTGGAACCAAGGCGTGGTGGTCGAATCCTCGAAGAAAAAGATGTACGCTTACCCTAGGGATCTTGAGGATGCAAAAAGCACCTTCTAGAAACATCCATTAACTAAAACACTTTTCACAATAAGACTTTAGCCGGAGGTTTCATTTGGTCACCAGAGATCTTCCAAAAGTACATCTACGAAAAGTTTGAGCGTAAAAAGTTACAGCCAAGGGAAGTGGAAAATGGAAAAAGGGCTATTGAGGAATGTAACCCCTCACAACCAAGATCCAAGAAGCTTGCCAGAGACCCCCCCCTCTCCAGATTAACTCTAAAAAATTGAGCACTTTGGAAACCCTCGAAGGTGTCTTACTAAACAATTTTTTGTTTTGTATATCTTTAATTTTCCTATTCTTAACCCCTTAATCTTGTGCTTTCCATTAGGTCTAGGCGATACTTTAAAGATCTCTAAGAAAGGTGGTGCACACACTAAGGATAATATTCCTCCTACTGGGACAACTACCCCCAACAAGGATAAGGTTGCCCAGACATTGGATGCCATCTTGAAAAGGAAAGAGCTCAAAGGGCTTTCCCTGGATAGGCTAGTAAAGAAGGGGGGGGGGGGGGAATACCATACTCTTCAAATTCCTCCAATCTCCTAATCATCTCATGCCCGGTTGAACACCTATTGTGTTCCTGTCTTGGAGAAAACATTTTTAGGAGGCCTAGCTAAGGATCCTCAGGTTCGTCTGCACCCATGAGGTTTCTAATTTTCTTTTTTTTAAATAATTAAACTATGTATAGTTGTTCTATTATATTCAGGTAACCTAACATTTCGATTCAGTAACTCGGCACTTCAAGGAGCAAGTATCCTCCCTCTTCTCCCTCAGGAAAATGCTGGACAACAACCAGGCCAAGCTACACATGAAGGATAAACAAAAAGATTCTAACTAAATCAGGTTAAGGGAAGAGTTCATGGAAGCCAAGAAGATTAATGTAGCCCTTGAAGCGAAGATGTGGCAGTCGTACTTCAAAAGGAAAAACGGGAGAAGACTCTAGAGAAGACACAAGAACATGAGGCTCAAGTTTCCCTGCTCGAGGGATTTGAGGATAAATTAATGAAGAATCGGGAGCTTTATGACCTCTTCTTCGACCTTCTCCATACTGCGAAAGATATTGGCTACAACTTGTCGATTGCTGATGATCTTCTGCCTCAGCTTACCCCCTACCTTCATGCTGAGAAGATCAAGTTTTTGAGATCTTTCCTCGAGCCTGATGCTAGTGATGACTTGTCCAAGAAATAGGAGGATTCAATCAAGGATGGGGTCTCAACTTCGCTCTCTTGGAGTCTTCAAGGTGGTTTTACACAGCCAAATAAATTTATGCTCTTTCCCTTGAGATCATGATCCCGAAAGAGACAACTGGAGGGAAAGAGCCCAATGTGGCTAAGGGTGAGGCAAACAAGGCTGCTTCTGGTGTTACCCCGGCTACTACTGAGAAAGTGAAACACATTTCTAGGGTAGGGCAGCATGTATAAATTTTCCCTCAAGGCCCATTTTTTTATTTTGAATTTTTTTTCCTGTAATGAAACGTTATTTCTTCTTTAATATGGCTATTTTCCTGTCTTCGTAGTGTAATGTGCTGAAGAAAGGGCTACAAAGTGCTTTCCAAGAACTCTTTAAAACCAAAGCCGAGTTAAATAATGTTAGAGGAGATATGATGAAGGTTATATTGGGCTTAGCCAAATGCAATACAGAATTAAATTACTAGCATGATGGCAGTCATCCTTCGATGCAGAGTGTTTTAAAATATCTTTATAAGAAGAATGTAGAATTCAGCTCTTGGCACAATGGTAGTCATCCTTCAATACAAAGTCTTTTAAAGGATCTCAATGCAAAGAGGAATAATAGGGCCATAGCCCTCGAAGTGATTGATAACTATGATCCTACCGAGAGGAGTCATCAAGATACTATTCATGATATAATTTGTCAATTTGGGTCCCTCTCTCGATGCCTTGTGAATACTAAGAGGCTTCTGATATGCCAAGCTCGACTCGATAGCATACGAAATGAAGCATATAAGTTTAAGCCCCAGGTTGGCGAGATAGCTAGGCAGCATAAAATTACTCTTTTAGAGAATAATAGGCTAACTGAAACCCTTACTGAGAATAATATGTCGTGTGAATCTTTAGTTTCCGAGAACTCTCGATTAGAAGAGGAAAAATAAGTAGTTAAAATCCACCCTTAAGGTATATGCAGAGAGTCTTCGAGCACATGGGCTCTATCATAGAGTTCTTCACCCGAAGCTTATCCATGATATTCCTAGTTTTTTAATACGAGCAGCATATAATTGGGTTCTCAAAGACAATTTTTTCAACGAGGGAACCATCCATAAAAAAAGGTGTACGATGCGATAGGTAGCTTAAAAAATTTCCTTCAGTAGGCCCTTGCATTAGTAGTTCAAGAAAGTCTACCGCTGGTACCTCAAAAGCTAGGAAGACCGCTGTCACTCGTAAATCTTCGAGAGTATGAAACTCTTGCAAGAGTGGGGGCAAGGCCAAAATATCTAAGAGTAAGAGAAATGCTTCCCGCAAATCTAATGATTCATTGAGCCTTTCTGATAAGCCCTCTAGCCAGGGAGATAATCCTCTCTCAACCATTGTGCTCAACAATGATAGCCAAGTAGATCTTACTCCAAGGCAGCCTCGCACTCAGATAACTTTTGATACCTTTGAGTATCCCAAAGAAGAACATGCTCGTGACTTGCAACGGCCAATAGGTATTAAGATTGAAGAAATTGAGGAGTTGGAAGAGAAACTAGGGGATCTAGTTCCTTGAAGCCCTTAGTTTCTATATTCTTCTCTTCTTATTTTTTCGAAACACTAATGCATGCTTGTTGAAATTGTAATATAAATGTATAATTTTTATAAAACTCGTATCTTATTTTACTTTGTCTCCTTTTCTTTTCAAATAATATGCTCGAGTCTAAAGACTATTGAGGTGTTTGTCTAGCTTCATTATTTTTTACATAAGCGAGAGTTAAATACCAGATGTAGGCTCTAGCACACGGTATAAAAATTAATTACAACATTCTGCATACAAGATAGAAATAATTACTGCATTCGGCATGCAACGTTAAAATAGTTGCAGCGTTTCACATGCAATGTTAAAATAATAGCGGAATTTCACATGTTATGTAAAAACAAACGCACAATTTCGCATGCAATGTGAAAATAATTGCAGCGTTTCGCTTGTAATGTAAAAATAATCGTAGCATTTGGCATGAAATATAAAGATAGCCGCATTGTTAAGCTTGAAATTTGAATGCACGGTATGGCATACAAATTATTCAGTCGGTCGCAATGCATAGCATACGAATCTGGGACAAAGATTCAACAAAGTGTAGCACATGGCATACAAACTTATTAAACAGTTCTGGTACAAAAGATAGACCTTTGATGCAGCTTATGCCATACATCAGCCATTGCCAATAGCTATGCTTCGGAAAGTTATCTCTAAACCATTAAAATTGCAACAAGTCCACTTAGAGTTAATGATACTTGCAAAGATTAATAATGTTTCATCGCCTCGGGATTGGAACACCACTCATATCTTTGAGGGTATAGCTGTTTGCAGGGTATGCTTCAATGACTCTATAAGGCATTTCCCAATTTGCTGCTAACTTTCCATCAGGCTCGCGCAGAATCTTCTAATTTTTCCTCATAACGAGATCTCCTGGGGCAAACTGGACCTTTCGAACCCTCTGGTCATAATAGCAATTAACCCTCTCCTTCACCTTAGCTTCACGGAGGGATGCTAAATCTCGCTTCTTTTCCACCAGTTCAAGGTCCATACAGTTATTATCCTCATTAATTTCTCCTTCAGGAACTGCTATCACTCTCAAACTCGTTACCCAAATTTCTGCAGGGATTACATCCTCGAAACCATACACCAAGCTATACGGTGTTTCCGCCATAGCAGAGGACTCTGCTATTCGATAGGCCCATTTAACACTAGGCAGCTCGAGTATCCAATTTCCTTCAACTCCTTCGAGCCTAGCTCGGATGCCATGAACAATAGTATGGTTTGTAACCTCAACCTGACCATTTACTTGGGGATAGTATATCGCCATCACTTTCTGTTGAATCTTATACTCTTCATACCACCCTTTGAAAGGATCATAGGCAAATTATGTCACATTGTGAGTTATGATGGTTCTTGGAATACCAAAGCGACAAATTATGTTCTTATAGCAGAATGCAATTACTAACTTCCCCTTCCTATTTGTCAACGGCTCTGCTTCAACCTATTGTGTGAAGTAATCAATAGCAACAATAAGATACCTGAACCGCCTTGGGCTTCTGGAAAAAGCCCCACAAGATCAATCCCCCACTTATCAAACGACCACGAGCTACGTATATTCATCAATTTATCCCGATGAATGTGGGTAATTGGTGCATGTCTCTGGCATTGATGGCAGGCTTAGATGTACTTATTAGCATCATAAAAAATCATAAGCCAGTAATACCCAGATCGAATGAGCCTTCTTGCCACTAATAGAGCCCTCTAATGGCTTCCACATACCCCTTCACGAACCTCCCTAATTAGGTATTCAGTTTCATAAGGAGCGACACATCAAAGAAGTGCCTAAAGGTGACCTCACGGATACAAAACTCTATCCTGTAACACATACCTTTTACCTTTCAACCTTATCTTTCTTGCCTCGACTGCCCCTCTGGTAGAATTCCATCTCGAAGGTAATCGATGATGAGTGTCATCCAAGACTCTCCTTCTTCAAGGACCATTACCACTTGTTCCTCGAAACCGCGCTTACTCAATGTTTCCATGAGTAATTGATTCTGGGATTGAGCAACAAGGTCTGATGAAGCAAGCTTACTCATAGCATCTGCTTTATGGTTCTTCTCTCTCGGCACCTGTGTCAAGGTATAAATTTGAAAGCTATGTAGCAAAGGTTTCACTACCTCCATATATTGCTGCAAGCTACGTTCCCTAGCCTCATACTGCCTCTTGACTTGTTGAACTGCAACTCACTGAATATTTCCAAGTTCTCAGCTTTGACCTCCTTAGATAGACAAAGTCTAGTAATTAAGGCCTCGTACTCAGCTTCATTATTGGTGGCTTTGAATGAAAAATGCAACGTAGAAGGGTAATCCCTGTCTTCGGGGCTAGTGAGCAACACTCCTGCTCTACTTCCTCCAAAGTGCGAAGAACTATCCACATACAACTTTCAAACCTCACTATTATGAACTTCTTCACCAAACTCGATAGGCTCTGTTGTCTCTATTATGAAATCTACAAGGGCTTGACCCTTGATTGCTATTCTTGGCTGAAACCGAATATCGTGCTCTCCTAGCTTAACAACTCATTTAATCATTCTCCCCGAAGTCTCTGGTTTTAAAATATTCTGCCTGATTTGGTGATTAGTAAGAAATACTATGGTGTGCCCCTAGAAATAAGGACACAACCTTCATGCCGCATGAACCAGCGCCAAAATCAACCTCTAGAGGGTTGTGTGCCATATCTCGGGTCCCTGCAAAGCCTGACTCACAAAGTATATTGGATGTTACTACCTCTCCTTTTCCTTTTCCTTCACCAATACCACACTAATAGCCAGAGAGAAGTAGAAATGTAAAGGTACAATACCTCGAACCTTTTTCGATTTTTTGAGTGTAAGTAAGACACGAAGATGTTCCTTCTGCTTCTTGAACGCCTCCTCTCATTTCTCGGTCCACTCAAGCTTCTTTGCTCTTCTTAGCACATCAAAGAAAGACACGTGCTATTTTTCCTCCTTCGATAGGAACCGACTTAGGGCCACCAGAAACCCAGTAAGTTTTTGAACATCCTTCAACATATGTGGACTCTTCACTTTTATCAAGGTCTCAATCTTCTCAGGGTTAACATCAATACCTCTCTCAGACACCATAAATCCCAAGAATTTGTCCAGCCCCTACTCCAATCACACGCTTGGCTAGATTCAACTTTAGATTTGATCTTCGAAGCTCCTTGAATGTTTCTTTCAAATATCACAGGAATCATTCATGATACCTGTACTTTACTACCATATAATCCACATATATCTCCTTATTTGCTTCTTGAATAACTTATCCACCAGTCATTGGTAAGTTGCTCCTGCATTCTTAATACCAAACAAAATTTTCTTACAACAAAATTTCCTCACATTTGCTATGAATGAAGTCTTTTCCTTATGTTCCTCTTCCATCAATATTTGATGACATCCCTTATGAGTATTGAAAAAGTCCAAGACTTGATATCCGGCAATGGTTTCCACCAACTTATCGATTTCCAATAGGGGATAGCTTTCTTTGGGGGAACAAATTCAAATTTGTGAAATTGATGCACATCATCCATGATCCATCATGCTTCGGAACCATTACCAGGTTAGCAAGACATTATGGGTAAAACACCTTCTCGATAACCCCTGTCTTAAGATATTTCTCTACTTACACCTTAATCGCCTCTGCTTTCTCTAGAGCAAATACTTTTAATTTTTGTTTAACCGGCTTAATCAAGGGTCAATGTTTAATCTATAAACCATCCACTTCGAGGGTATCCCTTTAATATCAGAAGTACTCCAATAAAATACATCACCATACCCATCGATTAGGGCTTTGAACTTCTCCTTAATAACTTCAGGCATCAACTTTCCTACAACCGCCATACCTAAGTCTTGAATGGGGAGTTGTTTTATGTCAGCTGGAAAAACTTCCCCATGTACTGAGCCACATCTCTCACCTTCCCTGACCCTTTCATTTCTGTCAAATTACAATTTTTAGCCACTGTAGAAAACTTCATCATCAAATGATAGGGGGACAATATAGCTCAAGCCTGGCACATCCATAGCCTCCCGAGGATCACATTGTAAGGTGAGTATGCATCGATGACCCTAAAGTTACAGTCTATCATCACTCTTCTATCCCTACCATCTATCTGCACCGACAAGGTGATCTCTCCCAAAGGAAACACGGCTTGCCAGTAAAACCCAACAATGGCGAAGCAGAATTTCTCAAATTGCTGCGACCATAAACACTCTCTTCA
Organism: Rubia tinctorum; assembly: GCA_032355605.1. Lineage (NCBI taxonomy): Eukaryota > Viridiplantae > Streptophyta > Magnoliopsida > Gentianales > Rubiaceae > Rubia > Rubia tinctorum. The sequence goes on from JAULKM010000013.1 coordinate 12,488,746, forward strand.
CCAAGGAGTTTCTAATGATAGCGGAAACTACCATAGGGCTTACATGCGGGGTTTGGTTTGTTACTGCATCTACTTCTGAAAAACGTTATAGTTTCGCCTACTCACAACTGCTTATGCCTTAGCTCCACCGCAGGGATGTGTCATGAACCAGCCTTCATTAATGTATTCGAAGATATTTCCCCCACAATCCTATTAATAACATTAATCACCCTAAGGATCATTGGGTTATCCTCATTCCTGTTCTGTTGATTCCTTGCAGGCTGATCATAAAGCCGCTCTTCCCTTCTTTTCCGACCTTGATCTCGAGGTTCTCTATCAGCCCTGCCTCCACTATTTTGATAATTCCTCCTATATGGTTACTGGGAGGCCGTCGTCGTGCCTCTCAAAGATAGTATTTATAAGCCCTAATTGCGGCTATACTACTAGAAAGTAGATAGTGGCAAGTCGGGGTCGTCCACAGAGAAGAGGGAT